>JAWDHC010000047.1:0-131014 GCA_036172615.1 Curvularia verruculosa | reverse complement strand
TATATATATATATATATATGTGTGTGTGTGTTTTGTGTAAGAGACCTTAACAAGACCCTGTGCTTCTCCCTTGCCCAATCAACCACCAGTCTACTAACCAACACTTGCCGGCTTAAAGTTCATTTTTCTTTTCTCATGCACACACGCATACATACATACATAAACACACTCACACATATACACACAGGCACGCGTTTGTTTTCTCGCAATGTAAACAAGTAAAAAGTTGAAGAGAAAAAAAAAGTAAACAGTTCAAATAAAAAGGGTAAGGTAAGGTAAAGTAAGTAAACAAGGTGAGTCTCCTATCTTTCTTCTGATTTTCCTCCCAATATACATAAAATGGGGGAGGGAGAGGCTACGGAACCCGTCTCCCCTTTTTGCTATAGCACACGTATGTGTTGGTGTGAGTGTGTGTGCGTGTGCTTTACAATCCCTTTTCTTCCTTTCATCTTCGGCCTTGGTATTAACCGTTTCTTCTTTCTTCTTTCTCTTAATACATATTGGGTGGTCCAGGACGACCAGGTTGTTGTCGGGGAGGCCCGTTGAACTGGTTATCAAACATCATTCTTGGATCGTCACCACGCGGCATGCCGGGCATTGGTGGTCCACCGTATCCTGGTGGTGGGAAGTAGCCTGGTGGGCCTTGCATGCCGTTGCTACCGGGTCCACCTGGAAAGCCCAGGCCACGAATGTTACCGCCGGGAGGGAATCCAGGAGGATGCCCAAGTGGTGTGTTGCCTGCTGAGAAATTTGGTCCTCCAGGACCCATTTGAGGAGGAGCAGGACCACCAAGACCAGGAGGTTGACGCATGGGCCCTCCGAAACCTGGGGGTGGAGCAATGTTTGGCCGTTCTTGGGGTGTCGGCGGCATGCCGGGCTGGCCTCGGCCGCCCATGTACTGCATATCGGGTGTTGGCTGCGAGGGAATGCCCATGTTGGTGGGCATGCGAGGATCTCCGCCTGTATTACGGCGTTGAAGACCCATGAGGGCATCTTCGGGCCCGGGAAATCCCATGGGCATGCGAGGGTTCTTCGACCGCATAGCCTCTTGTTGCTGCATCTGCTGTAGTTGTCGCAGCTCCATCTGCTCGCGGCGATCAGCAGCATCTCGTCGCAACATTTCGCTTTCATTAAACATGCGGGGGTCTTCCATGAATCCTGGAGGGGGGCCTCCACGGCCCTTGGGTTGGTGCTGAGCTGGTGGTTGAGGTTGGGGCTGCTGTCTTTGTTGGTCAAAGAAAGGCATATTCGGATTCTCCTGATTTGGACGGGGTAGGTTGTGGCCTTGTGCTTGTGGTGGTGTGCTACGAGATGGTTGTTGCATAAGGTTCAGCAAGAAATCACGCTCACGCTGTTTGGTAGCTTGATCGCGCTGTGATTCTTCTCTAGCTCGACTGTTCAAGAGAGCAGTGAGATTGGCATCTTGAGCAATAGTTCGCGGTGGTGGAGGTGGCTGATGAGGGAAATGGTCTTCAGGATGACCAGAACCAGGGCGGGCAAGTCTGAACGGATCGGCGTGGGTGTTCTCTGATGACATGCTATTGAATCGTGATTGCTGCGAAACACGAGACTCTGGTAGAGCGGGACGAGGGGCCAAGATGTTCTCTAGAATGCTCTGTTGTTCAAGAGTTCGAGGTGGTGGTAGCCTGCCGTGTTGCGGGTCTGGTGGAGGAGATTGTTGGTGAAAGTCTAGCGAGATACCACCACCAGGCCTCATGCCATTAGGCGGCGTAGGCATGTTTGTTGGTGGTTGAGGAGCTGGCGATGGGCCTGTGCTGACCTGGCCGAGCATCTGAAGAATACGTTGAAAGCCTTCTTTGTCAGCGTTTGCTTCTACGGGAGGTGCAGGGGATCCGGAGTGTGGTGCTGGAGATTGATTCGGGGCTCCTTGCTGCTCCTCAGGTTTAGCGAACATGGTCATAAACCTTGACTTCTTGTCTGCCCTTGGTTTTGCAGAAATAGTCTCTGGAGGTGGCATCTCTGTAGATTTGTCTCTGCCCCAGTTTCCGAAAAGAATGCCCTGGGTAGGTTCACCGGCCGAAGGTGTTTGCAGAGGCGCGGTCAACATGGGAGCGGCAGTAATAGCGCTGGCAGTAGGGATCTCCGTAGGAGCCTCTCTAGACTCTTCCTTGTCGCCGCCTGGCGTGTCCTTGGCCCGCATCTGCTCTTTCCAGCGCTGAAAGTCTTCTTGTGTACGAGGCTTGAACTCCTTCTTCTCCACCTTGGTATCCATCCACTCAGGGTCATCTTCGCCACGATTTGCACCACTACCACCACCTCCACCCCGGGTCCACTCGCGACCACTCTCACGCTCCCGGTCTCGCTCACGCTCACGCCAACCTCCTTGAACACCAGTCTTTGTTCCGCCTTCATCTCTGCCTTCATCACGACGACCCCATCTTGGCTCGTTTCGGTCACGGTTGTTCCGGCGCGGGGCCATCTCAGCCTCTGGGTCGCCCTCATGTTTGTCACGGTTGCGGTCACCGTTGCGGCCAAAGCGTTCAAAGTCCTCCTGACCAAGGCTCTTGCGACCCTTGACATTAGTCCAGCCCTCGCCATCATCTCGCTGGCCACGGCGTCCGTTGGTATAGCCCTTGTCTCTGGTGCGATCAGGCTCGCGGTCCCGCGTCCATCGGTCGTTCTTCGGAAAGCGATCCCCAACGTTGTCTCCGTCTGTCGAAGTAAATCCTGTACGCTCCTTTGCATCACCCGCTGCTTTGGCTGGGGTACGGGCCGAGAGGAAGGCTAGCTTTGGCGGACCGAGCACAGTCTCTTCGCCGGGTTCTACAAAAAGCGCGTTAATAGCGGCCTTGATGCCCTGAGCATCAGAAGACTTACGCATGCTCTGGCGCCGACCAAACTGGCCCATGGGGTTGTGTAGTGGCCGCTGCTCGCTTGTCGCAGCGCCTTCTCCCTCCCTCGCACCTCGAGTGCGACGCATGGTGCCATTGTTGTTGTTATTGTTGTTGTTATTGTTATTGTTGTTATTATTTGTGTGGCCATTGTTGGCATTTTGATCGGCAGGCACGTCCATCCATTGCGAGATTGATGGCAGGCCATCGGGCTTCTTGACCAGCGGGGATTCCTTTAGAGCCAGCAATTGAGCCTCCGTATAGGAGGGCCCCCGCATTATCGCGACCGACGGCGGCTGCGCAGACATGCAGAAGGAAGTGGGGTAGGTCAGATGCGACCTAAGGGGGAGCTCGAGATTAGAGTCCGAGTTGCAATTCGTGTAGTCTGGGGTGTCGGGCGATGGGCGGCAAGGGCAGCTTCAGGGCGTTTGTTGGCGAGGTGGTCGTGGTTTGCAGTCGACTCGCTTGCAATTGAGCGTAGACGAGCTGTGTGTGCAGGATTGGGCGATGAGTTGTGATCAAGCGGAGGAGCTGGGAGATGTGATGGTGACAAACCAGCGTTTGTGGCGTCCGGTCAAAGCGCGCGTGCGTGTCGCAAGGCTGGAAGGGCGAGGTGAATGAGCTCGTGGTGGGATGCAACGTGGTAGGGGAGGAGCGCACACCCTGGGCTGCAGTAGCGGCGACTGAAGCGGAGTAGGATCAGCTTTCTACTTCTCACTGGATATTACGAGCGGAGGTGGCTGTGGCATAAAAAAACCCTTGGCGGCTTTGCAGGTTGCTTTGGATCAAATCGGAAGCGTGGGTATGCGAATAATAGCGTGTGTTTGTTATGGAAGTGTGTTCTAGGTAGCCAGTGGTGCGGGCCTCTCTGAGAGAGAGAGCCCTGCCAAGAACAGCTGTGGAACATCGAAGATGCGTCATTTCGAGGGTTCACGACATGTGACTGGCATATAGTAACAAAAACACCAAGCAGCCATGGGCCTGCATATGCCCAAAATCAATTAATATAATTATCATGCACGTCAGACTTTGGCCAAACTGGCAATTGTCTGCCCCAGACTATCGCTACTCCATGCCGCTACCTTCTCCTGATCGCATGTCTCATAGACACGTGCAGCCAACACTCTCAGCGAGCTCTGTCGCGCATCGTGGCCGTCAAGCATCATCTGGATCCAAGCAATCAGACCGCATCGCGTGATGAGGGTTGTGCTTCCCCCCACGTGTGTCGCTCGCAAGAGGATCTTGACAATCTTGTCCTTGGCTGACGCCGAACATGACCGAGATCCATAATGGCTCAGCAATTGCTCGAATATGTTGCTCCTTCTGAATAGCTCCATGTCCGCCGGCGTTCGCAGACTGTCCATCAGGTAGTCCAGGTACCAATCTACTTCTTTGTGATAGGCCGTGTCGTCGTCTGGCTGGCTAGCTACGATGCGGTGCCAGAAGAAACGCAGAAGAGACCCGACATCCCACGCTGGCGAGGTAGTGAGGAACTTGTTGACTGTGCTGAACAGTGAGTGAGTCGGATCGGCCAGGATAACCGTACAACGCGCGGCCAGCACGCCACCAACATAGGGAAAGGCCTCGTTGCCAGAAGCATCGATAGACTCCAAGAGCTCACCAAGGAGGAGGTAGAGTTGCTGGAGGTCAAAGTCTATGCTGTTTCCAGTATCCCCTCCAGACTTGTCCCCTTGGCTGCTAAACTTTATGGTTGCTGTAAGTTGACGAATGTTGTTAATGGCCTGTTTGCGGATTTCACCGTGTTCAGAGCAGAGACACAAGATTAGTTCTCCAATGTCTCCATCTTCAACTGCTTCACCCAGGTCCTTCTTTCTCCAACGCGTCAGGCCTGCATGCTTTTCGTCCTCAACGGGCGGTGCTTCCAAGTCGACCGCAAACCTCGTTCTACTTTGCTGTTCAGCTTCCTGCACTCGTGCTGATACCGGCACAGGTGACGTCGAGGAGCGTTCGGAACCACTGAAGTCTGCACCAGTCGCCAGCTTCAACGACTCTTTAGCCTTCTCTTTGCCCATCTTCCACAGGAAAGCGTCTTTGAGCACTTCCTTGTATGCTCCATTGGCCGATTCAACTAGCGCGTCACGCACACGACCCAGCATCTTCTCGTCTTCGCCAATGAGTTTAAGAAGATACAGAAGCCGTGACAGCCACTGTGCAATGGCATCGGCCGCATTGTTTGTTGCCGTCTGCCCTCCCTTGAACGGCCATTGCTCCAACAGAGTCATCAACAGGTTGCTAAACGGTCCCATATCGCTTGCAGTTTGTCCAGTTCGCGTGCACATGGCGTCCAAGTCATCAAAGTACTTGATTGGCACCTTGGTAAAACGCGCACAGCAGTCATCCAGAAACTCGAGAACTTCTGCCGAGGGTGTACTTGACCCTGGTGTCGATCCCAGGCTGGCAATGAGTGCGTCGAGCGCGTCGGGTGAGGTCTTGGTTTGCAGCATTTCCTGATCTTGCAAGATGTCACTCAGCAGAGACCGGATTCCTGCATAGAGCTCGCTCTCCTTTGACGTCACCAGTAATCTCAAGAGTGTGACAAATGGTGAGTATGAAAGAGTTTCTGCAGGTGTTAGTAGAGAGTACGAGATAGTATAGAGAATGAGGTCGAGACTCACTCTGCTTCTGCCACCAGCGCATCGCGGGCGATAGCCTTGCCATTTGTATCCAATGTTCCAGCTCCATGATGCGAAACACCTTGTCCTCGGGTGATGCAGTGGACTTCTCAGCCTCAACCAATGCACTACAGAGGGGAAGTGACACATCAAACTTCTCCTGAAGCGCAACCTGGGGCGTCACTTCGTAGTAAAGCCGTAGTAACCTTGTGATTGACTCTCGCTTCATATCCTTCAGACCCGGCTTCTTGAGGGCCAAGAATACTGTTCGTATGGCTGGGCAACGTCGGCTAACTTCCGATATCAAACGCTTGGACGCCTGCTCCCATTGTTTCGATGACTTTACAGCGCTGGCATTGCTGAGCTCTTGTAGGACGCTTCGTAACTTTTGAAGTGCTACGATCAAGACACGCATGGCGAAAAACTGTACCAAATCCGAGCTGTGGTTGAGACACTTGGTCAGTACTTGCTGATTCAAAGGCCGGGGCAAGATGCTGTTCATCAGCACAGGGACCGGAGGAGGATGGTCACGGTAGTTCTTCTTTGCGCCAAAGTATTTTGGAACTGGCAGCTGCATGGTTTGGTACAAGAATGCGGAGTAGCCTATCCATGTTGATGTGAGCTTGGGGTCGTAGCTAAAGTCGCGTCGTTTGACAAAGTAGTCTGCAATGAGCTCAGGACAAGCCCGAAAGATGTCAACAACAAGCTCCTGATGCAGAGTATTTGCGTATGGCCGTTGACTTTGAATAAACTCAGACAGAATAACGTTGCGCACTTTTGGAATCTTGCTGTAGCTGTCAACCGAGTCCAAGCCCAGTTCGTTGCTGTAGTCGACGGCATCATCCTGCTCGCCCTCGTCATCGTCAAACGAGGATGGGTAGAAACCCTGCGTAGGCAGCATAACACCATACGCAGGATCAGTACACACTAGACGTAGGAAATCATGGGCAAGCTGGTCAGGCGCCTTTTGCCCTTCAGCAACAGACCCTTCTTCCGGCTCATAACTGTACAGGCTGGCTATTCGCGAAAGCGTCTTTCCGTTCAAGATTTTGCTCTTGGTGTGTCGCGCGATGGCTTTATCCTGAAACACATGGCTTCGAAAGACATCGAGTATTTCGTATACAAGAAAGGGTGGGTCTGTACGGATGTGATCGAACACGGTTCGCACGACATTGGTGTTTGATAAAATCTCGCTCTTCGCACGTTCATCCTGGTACCGCAAATGTGTCAAGAGATATCTGATTGCCGTGGTTCGAATGCTTGGTTTTTTGACGTGGTCGGCCGCTGACTGCTCTCTGCTCAGGTTGATGTTCCTCCCCAATATCTTAGGCTCCAACGTAAAATCTCTTTTCGCGTAGACAGCCCTTGCATGCGCGCCCTCATTAAACTTTGTAAGTTCGGTAAGCAAGCGGAGCGCGGGCGCAATGACGTTCTCTTCTTTGGACGCGGCTGAGGTACTGCGCACGAAACGGCGAGCAATAGACGGTTGCAAAAGTGTCTTTGCCAAAAGTGTGCCGTACTCGAGGAAATCGCCATGGCTGGCAAAGACCTTGAACAAAAGCGCAAACACTGCTGTGACTTGAGAAACGATGGCGCTATTGTTGGTCTCGACGGCATAGTCCCATGCTTGGGTAAGATTTTGCAGAAAAACCTTGTCTTTCTCGTCCCGTCCCTTTCCCTTCTGTGTATCTAAATATTCGCGCAGAATGGCTCGTTTGCGGGGCAAATCGTGTTCTTCGGTCGGGTAGAGGATGGAGTCGAGGAAACGCTTGAACAAGCTCAGGCCTATTTGGATGAGTATCTCTTCACACGAAAGAAGCAGCTTTGTGCTTACCGCTTCGAAAGTTGCTCTGGGAGCTCTGGTCGAAGAACAGTGCATTCTGCAGGTCGCGCGCAGCCGTGATTTCCTCAGCACTGCCATTCGGCCGCGGTGAATTGCGCTCATAATTGATATCGGTCTTTTGGCGCTTATTCTCACGGTCACCGTTGGGCACTCTGGCATGGGCGTCGTAAGCAGTCCTCTTCCCCATGGCTCATGTTATGTCGCGTTGGACGCTTCGAAAAGTAAAAGTTGGAGTATGCATCTGAATTTCGGCGGGCCTTTGCAGGGATTACGACTAGCGCAAAATCCGAGGTCTGGACGGGATCACTAGCCACATCTCATCCTTACACGGACAAACACCAGCTCCTCCGCCACGAGCATTGATCAGGGGTTCCTGTTTACATTTTTTTATTCTGTATATTCCTATTGTGTAGCCGGTTTAAACGAAGGCTACATGCTCTATTTGCTCCAATTACAAGGACTATGTCTAGGCTGCAATCCAGAAAAAAAAGCGACGACAGCTCATTCTGGATCAGTATGGCCCTTTTCTTCCGGGGCCTGCTTCACCTTGCATAATGCTTAGGGTGCGATGTTATTGTGTAGCTGGAAAATGCCACTATACAAAAAAAGGGTCGGGATCGCAAAAGACTCCGAAGATATGCTGATGCCGCTATGCGATGCGAGATGAGTAGATGGGAAAAAAGAAGAGTGCGCTGAAAAAAGGTCATGATGGTATGCTAAGAGTCCCTGAACAAAGGAAAAGCCAGAAAAACGCCATTTGGAAGCTTAGATTTTGTTGTCGCTAAACAAGGATGTCCGGGGTATCATGCAGCGACATAGCAAGGAAAAGGAGCGTTGGGGTTAGACAACGAAGAAGAACGATGTAACAGCATTGTTGAATTATAATTTTTTCTTGCTTCTCATGCGTTATCGTTTTAACGGCCTCTGGAACTTTGAGCCAGAGCTGATGGAGTTGTTCTTCTCGCGAATCTGGATCATGGGAGGTGGATCCTGATTGTTGCTGTTCTTTGCTGATAGGGCTGCAGAGATGGCGAGGGTGATGAGGGTGAGCGTCTCAGCGCAGGCAGCACCAATGGCGGTGTAGAAAGCAACTCCCTGCATGTTAGGTTAGCGGAGGGTGTATGCAGGGCTTGGCAAGAAGGGTCGTTTTACCTGCTCCTCGCATACGGCGCGGTACTGGTACCGCCCATTGGTCAATAAGTTCTTGTTCGTGCACGAGTATCGACCCAAGCTAGCCTTGCTTGCCTTGTTGAGCAGGTAAAAGACCACGAGCGCCGTGATCCAGGTGATGACGCCAAAGCTGCTGGCGACGACGCGGTAGACGTCTCGCGAGCGAAAGGGACGGCGAAAAGAGCGCTTGAAGGACAGGGTGAGGATGACGACCGAGGCGAGGAAGTTTGCGGCGGCAATGCAGAAGAGGACGATGCTCGGAGCGAGATTTGTGTGGGCGGGCCAGACCATGGGCAGTTCACCCTTGCGCAGGTCGATGTAGCGATTGCCTCGATATATCTCGAAGGTGTGCATGAGCATGCACACGACGGCGCCGGTCAGAACGATGATGAGCAGGCGAAGGCATGAGCGCACCCGACTCAGCCAATGCGCTCGCGACGAAATGGCAAACTCGAGAGGCATTGGCAGCCTCGCAAAGCGGTATGGGGCCGAGTCCTTGGCCTTTGCGTACACGAAGGCGCCTTTGGAGCGGGCGGTCGAGTTGTAGGGCTTTGGCGGAGGCGGCGAGGGAGTCGTAGGCACCGTGGTGACGTCCTGGTTGGAGCTAACAAGACACGTCGTCGTAGTAGAGGCGGAAGAGTTGAGCAACGCGACGTAAGCTCTGGCCATGGTCCTGCGAGACGGTTCGCTGTGCCGAGCACTGGACTCCAGGCGCGAACTCAGAGGACAGGCGGCAGAGTGCCTCGAGAAGCTGGAGTAGCCGTCGAGGGAATACCGCTAAGGATCGGGGAAGGACGTCGCAGCTGGCCCTGAGGACATGTGAGGTCGCGTTAACAGCGGCGGCGGCGGCGGCAGCAGCGGCAGCAGCAGCAGCAGCAACAGGAGGCGAAGGACAAGGAGGTGGAAGCGGAGGTGGAGGAGGAGTTGCTGTGGGCGCAGCGGGATGAATTGAGCGCACCATGTCAAGGGGGGGCGGAGTGGGCGCAGGCGCAATCCAGTCAGTAACCGGCCTAACGAGGCTGGGTCCAAGCGTGGTGAGCTGCCTGCCTCGTTGATCGACCTGACGTCGAGACTCTGTACGCGCTCGACGATGGCGCAACGTGTTTTTTGGTTTTTATTATCGGAGCACTGCGGACACTAATTCGCCATTTACAACGCCCTCATGGCCGTCGTCTCCTCTGCCTCTCTACCTCGCCGCCTAGCCGCCGCCTCGCATCGTGAAGGATGCAGTCCCCAACAAACACGGCCACACAGCCTGTCACTCTAGCAAGGCACAACACGCACTGTCCCAAATAGCATCTAGAAGACATGGGGTGCCTATACGCCAACACCCTTTTTCGCCATTGGCCCCGAGTTTCCAGGCCCCATAGCGCGGGTTAATTTTCCGCCAGGGTATACGCACTGGGACGTGGGACCTTAGTCTGCAACCGTCGAAGCAGCAGCATCACCACCACTGCCCACCGCCTTGTCGCCGTAGTGAAGCCGCCGTCCAAGTCGGAACGCAGAAATGTATGTACTATGTACTAGAGTAGTAGGCCCAAGCCGGTAAACACAGCCAGCCGTCAGGCTTTACAGGATGCGCCAACCAGAGGCGTCATGCTGATATCACGCTCTTGTCCCGGATGCACCTTATTCAACATAAGACGCGCGTCCGCCAAAGACAAGCATCCAATGACTGGCCCCCGTCTTGTCAGGGGTGGATTCGCGGCCCGCTGGCGCAGCCACGTTTCACCAGCCACACTCCCGTCGCGGGTACCATTGCGCATCGTCACGGTTAGAGTTTTGATCGCACGTGTGCTGTGCCAGAATATATATAGTAGAGGGAGAGGGAGGTACGAATACCTGCGAACCGCTCGGTGCTTACTTGTCTCAGGGCCCCGGACCCTGGAAACACGACCAAAACGATCCAAACTCAGCTCTCGGCTCGCTTTTGCTGTGCCATGTCTTGGCGCTCCTCCAAAGCTTCACAGCCGCTCCCCGCACCGCCACGAACCCCGCGACCAACTGCCAAGGTCGGCTTTTCGTCTGGTGATGCAAACAACCTTGGACAGATCCACGCCATGGACTACTAGGACTGGCACTACCAACTTTCCCATCCTTCCCATCCGGCCCCCTGCCATGGCAGAAGCAGTTAAAACACGCATGCGGGAGCCCGCCTGGCGATTATCGAAATCTCTTTTAGCACTGTCGTCACACTGCGTACATCAGCCTGTCCATTGGCGGGTACCCATGAACCGTGCACGTGTGAGCATCCATTTTTCTAATTCTCGTCATTTTGACCGCCAGAGAGCCTTTCTCTAGCTGCTGCCATCTGTCTCGTTCAAAGGCACATTCTCCACACACTCGCCGAACACTTGCTCCAACCCTGGCTGAGTCCCGATCAAATCCTGTTTTTCCTTCCTCCATGTCTCCGCCATGCCTGTTTCGTCCACGTGCTGCATGACTGCGTCTAGTATCGCGACCGTTTCTTTGACTTGCATCTTGACTTGTGCAACTTGTCCGCTACCAGACTTCTTTTCTTCTTCCAAGCAACGGCTCCACAATAAGCACAGGCCCATCATGATACCGCCTCGATGGCCAGCTATCCTCGGCCAAGCATTGAGCACCACGCTTTGCATTGCCTCGAGAGCTGAACCAACCAGTGCGTAGTGGCTGAGTGCAAAGGGCTCCTGCAGAATCGCTGAGAGCAGAGGCACAAGGTCCGGAAGATGTTTGACCGTATTAATGCCCATGTGGCCCACCACAATGGGCACCTGTGACATGATAAAAGTAGCGAGTTCAGGATATGACGAAGGTGTAGGAACATGCCCAAGAGGCGACAAAACACCCTCTCGGAGAATTCTGTCCAAGAATAGATCTTTACTGTCGCCGCTTTTGCTGCTCTCTTCGGGGAGGAGCAAAGCAAGCAATATCACAGCAGGAAACACCGCCCTGAACAAAGTCACGGATTCGCTTTCCGGCGTAATCGAAGGAATGTATGTGAACATTGGGAGAAGGGTTTCGGCAAAGATGTTGTGATATCCACTTCGTAGCAGGAAGCTTGTAGGATTCGACCCTGGCGCAGTAGTCTTTTGTGAATTACCAGTGCTGAGCGGTTGTCTTAGAACATCCAGTAACAGACCGAGCATCTGACAACCTTTTGCCTTCCATTTTACATCGATTTCGTCCATCATCTTGAGGACCGGAGGCATCAAAAATTGCCATTTAGCTTCGATTGTCTTCCTGTCCAACACACGAATTGACCATGACAACAGGTCGAGCACGTACTGGTTCCCGGCCTCTTTCCAGGGAGCAGGCTGTCTGGAGGCTTCCAACGCATTCGAAGTGGGTTTATTCTGCGGAAACAAAGGTGGAATGGTAAGCTGAAGAAAGTGTGAAGCCAGGCGAAGGGGAAGCTCACTTTCGTTCTGTTCGCTTCTCGAAGCCTCGACTGCCCGGATGGCGCCCGCCGTATCTGTATTGTTGGGGTTGCGCAGCTGCCAGGCCATGACTATATCCAGTGCATCCTTCATCCAAGGCCCGGGTTTGGTCCTGAGCGCCTTGGCAAGATCAGTTCCTTTGATCAGCGGCCTAAACGTGTCCACCTCGAGAAGATCGAGTTCGGTTACGCGATTGAGGAAGCTGGCATACGAACGGAGTAGGTCTGGCCATGATTAGCACAACATAGTTTGAACAGGTTAAAGTGAAGCCGCTTACCAGCTTTTGACACCTGTCCAAGCACAATCTCGTAAGCAAGGTTGAAAAGAACCTGTGTCCGCCAAGTAGATCCCCATCTGCGGATTGCCATACCCAAAGTATCTCTGGCAGTGGGGTCGTTTTCTGAGTTGACAGTGTCGGGCCGTCGAAGCCCCTTGACACATTGAGCGACAAGGTTGCGGATCTCATCGCTGTTGCTTTGTGAAGAAGCGATGACATCGCAAACCTTATTCGGAGCCTTGAAGCCTTCTCTGGCGACAAGGTAGGCGACAAAGTATGGCCGCTGCAACGGCTTCTGATGGGGCACAGTAGGTGCATCAGCCCAAGGCATCATGGTAGCGCAGATCCAAGCCAAATACTTGTCGTCGTCGTTCCTCAACAGTGTATTCGGGACAACAGCAGGCACCTCATCGCTTTTGGTCACCACCGACTCGACTATCTCATAAGCTGGCCGGAAGTAGCTTGTTTCGGGCTCTGCAGGTAGCTCACGTGTTGGATCTGTAAAGACAGTTCGATAAAGGCCAAAACGGTCAATGAGCTCCAGGGCCATTCGAGGCCGAGGGCCCTTTAGCATCTTCTCGAGTTCAATGCCAACTCGTTCTCGACTAATCTTGATCTTCAAGACATCTTGGATCTCTGGGTTTCCCATGGCTTTCGCCGTCTCAGGCTCAATGGTGTAATCGAGACGGCTGGCAAAGCGAATCAATCGCAATACTCGCAGTGGGTCGTCTTTGAATGTTTGATAGGGCTCCAGAGGAGTTCGAATAATCTTAGCAGCCATGTCATCGTGTCCGCGCCCTGTAAAGTCCTCGACTTACAAGTATGCAGGTTGAAGAACATGGCGTTTACGGTAGCATCGCGGCGCATAGCGTCTTCTTCGGCCGTACCAAACTCCATCTGGGGATTCCGCGAGACTTCGTTGTAGGTTTCCTTTCGGAGGTTGACGAGATCCAGGTCAATGCCCATGATTTTTGTGGTAGCTGTCTCTAGATTCTTCGACTTTTCGGGGTTTGCCTCAATCTTATGCAAACCTGGTGCAATCTTTTTTGTCTTGTCTCGTGCACTCAACCCGTCACTCTTGTCGATAAGACCATGCTTTTCTGCGTTTCCCGGAATCTCGAGGTACTCTTGCATCTTCAAGCCAAAGTGCTCGCCAGTCATCTTGTTGATGGCCACATCAATGTCGTGGCTGCCGACATTGAGCAACTTGTCACGTACCCATCCTCCTGTCCAACGTAGCACGATTTTTTCTTTGGCAAGTTCAGTTGGTACCTGTACTGCACTAACCTCTGCTTTTGATGATGTCTCGTCAATGTAGGTGGCTACATCCAACAGCAGTTGCCGTAGTTTGGATTCGACCTCTGTCAACTCCAGCTGCCGTGACTTGGTGTCGTCTGCGGAAGCCATGGTTCCGTAAGGACGAATAAACTGTGGTGAAGGCGCAGCAATTTTGCGTCGTTTGGGGCTCGGCGGTTGCAATTCAGGTGAGGGGCTTGCTCTGGACATACGAAGGGTTGGAGTGGTGGGGAAGTGGAGAGCTCTGCGAGTGGAATACAGGTGAAAGTCACGTTTGTAGAGCAACGAAAAGGTTGATGGTGGACCGATGCGGCAGGCTCGACTTATCAGCGACATCCATGTGACTCAGAACAGATGGAGAGATAGTCCTTGGCCTGCGGAGCACGTTAAGGAGCGACAGGAAGAGAAGAAAGGCGTAAGAGCTGAAGTGAGCTAGAAAACAAACTGGAAATAGAAATGGGTGGCTCAGACCTCGACGTGCTGGCATGGAGGGACAAATGCAAGGGTTTCTGGAGGTGCCGCCTTTCGTCCAGTCAGAAAGCGCAGCGGCCGCAACGACGATGCAGCATCACCCAACGTCCTCTCACGCGCCACCGCCAACCAGATAGCGAATTTGGCTCCTAAACGACTCGCCGTCGCTCAAGCCCGGTAGACGACAATCAGGATACATGCCGGCAGCCTCAGAAGACCCGTGTGCATTCAGAACCCCGCGGGCGCACTGCCCTAGCCTCCCATGACGCCGCCTCAGGATGCCATGCCGAAACCCCCAAAGTACCCAGCCGACCCGGAGGCGTCCATGATACTGCCCAAACACCGCGCATCGCCTGCATCCTCTCTCTCGAGCCTCCCTTACCGCCGCTCCAACCCCAGCCTGTCCAAGCTTTTTGAGTCGACAACCACCATATCCACGTCGCGCCCCAATTCGGGCACCGCAACCCCCACCCAGACACACCCCCAGGGCTCCGTCTTCTCCCCAGGATCGCGGCTGAGCGGAACAGGCACACCGAGCAGCCTGCCTCCTGGTGTGTCAGATGAATACCGGACATTGATACAGCGGGCCTTTGTGCCATGTGTCGCTGTCCTGGCGGATGCGCAGACGGAGGAGCTGATGCAGGCAAAGGGGCTTGAAGGAGGCCTCCTGCAGTTGCTACGCCCATTTGGCGAAGCAGTGCCCGGAAAGGTGACGATAAGAGATAGTAATGGGGCAAGTAAGAGCTGGGAGGACTTTGGTGTACGCTTCATTGGCGTCGAGGACGCATATCCAGATCTGCATGTCCAGACGGGCGGACTGAGAACACCTTCGGGCACCACGCGGCCACCAAGACGCTCAGGAGGCGATGTTTCACAGATTGAAGAGCTGGTGGACCGCCATCTGCAGTATTCCGAGTTCAACAGACAGGATGCAGTGTCCGATTACATGAACCAGGGTGAGGCGCCAGCGCCACCAATAGATAGCACTTCGTCACCTTTTTACACCCTGTATCTACGGCGACTACTTTCAGGACTTCCAGTTGTACCGCATGAGACCTTCTCGCACCCTGTGGCTGGCATAATAGCAATCAGCTCGCGCAACCCGCACCCAATAGAAGAGCTACGGAGACTGTACAATCGCCAGCACGATGGGGATCTTCGGTTCCCGCAATGGGTAGAAAACGACTTTTTACGCTACTACGTTCTAATACATGACGAAGAGACTGGAGACATTGCCAAGTCGAACCAGACGTTTGATTCAATGAAACGACATTTTGGATTACACTGCCATTTGTTGCGACTCAAGAGCCAGCAATGCATAGCGTCAGACGACGACAGCGTGCGCTTACCGACTTGTGAGTGGATGTCTGCTTCGGAGGAGTTGGCAGAGATCCAAAGAAGAGGTATGCTCAGAACAGCTATGACCGAATGGTTATCACTATGTGCTGACATGACATGCTTTGACAGAAACAACAGACGACATCACAGACCCAACACCCTACTTCCCAGAGTCTGATATCAGCAGCCTGCGCACATTTATTCGCGAATTGGTTACCCAGTCGATAATACCCAATATGGAGCGCAGCGTCGCCACCTGGAATGAGCAAATTCTGTCTCGACGGCGAGGACTCTCAGGCCGCTTCATGTCGCTATCCAAACGCTGGACACCGTTTGGCGGCTCACGTACCAGTGGCTCCTCATCTGCTGTTTCTGGAAACTCAAACTACGACAGTCTGCAAGGCTTCTATCGCCCAGATGCCCCTGAAGCCATTATGCGCCGGCTGGCAGACTACTGCTTCATGCTGCGAGACTGGAAGCTAGCCCTAAGCACATATGACATTCTCCGCACCGATTTCCAAAACGACAAAGCATGGCGACACTACGCTGGCGCAGCAGAAATGGCTGCCCTCTCCGCCCTGATGTCGCCAACGCCGCTGTCTGCCAAATCCCGCGCCGAAAATATCGACGGCTGGATCGAAGCCGCATCGTACTCGTACACGGACCGGCAGCGCAGCGCAGCACCATACTATGCACTCCGCACGCTCGCCCTCTCCTTTGAGCTCCTCCGGCTCCGGGGCTCCTCAGCCGCAGACGACGCCGCCCGCTGGGCCACCCGCATCCTAGAAACGGGTCTCGTCAGCTCCATCGGCCACGCTCTCATCACCGAACGCATCTCGGCCTGCCACGCCATCCGCACCGGTGTAGGAACCTACAAACTCGGTTCGCGCCGCAGAAAAGCAGCTCTTTGGTCCGTCCTCGCCAGTGAAACTTGGTACCGTCTTGAGAAATCCCAGCAGGCAGAACGAGCCCTCGATACAGCCCTCAGGCTGTACAACACGACGGCTGAAAACGCAGATGGAGACGCAGTCAAACTCCCCTTTGAAGAAATGCAGCGTTTTGTAGATGAATTGCGCCAGCAGATTCTCGGCTTGCGGCTTACGAATCAGGGGTTTGGCAGTGGTGATGGTGAGGATGACGGACAGGAGGGCATGACTAGGGCGCGCATGCAGAGTCCAGACGTCGAAGAGGTGGCCGAGACGCTGGATAAGAGTCCTCGTCTGCACAGGAAGAGTCTGATTGGAGCGAAAGCGCCCCAGCTGCAGAGTGAACTGGCCGGTCCGCTGAGTCCTTCGCTCGAAAGGTCAAAGGGCGAGATGGATGCAAAGGAAGAAGGGTTTGAGTAACGTTGTTTGAGATGTGGAGATGGATAGATATGTGTAATGGTTATGAAATCTTTTGTTCTTCTTTCTTTCTGTGTTACTTCTTGTGAGACGAAAGGACATACATGCAAAGCGATGATGGAGGGGAGACTTCACAAGCACGTCAAGTCACATACACACATACACACATGCACATTTAATCAACCATTGGGTAACACACAACGATGTTGTTTTGCAAAGCAGCCTCTCTCAGCTATAGCAGCAGAGAGAGAGGAATTCATGCATTCCATTACTCATTTCCATGTCCATGCAGATCAGGTCAGAAGAAGAAGAAGAAGAAGAAGAAGAAAAGAGAAAACACATACACAGGGTGTCCACCAAACTCCAAAGCCAGTAAGACAGGGAAGGGAAAAAAAGAAGCCCGCGGCAGGCCCAAGCACTTTGGCACCTCTTACCCGGTTCAAAGTTTTTTCCCCATCAAAAATGCCCCTGGCATATGCAAAAAGAAAATGATGGATGACATATAGACACAACCACCACCGACCGGCCCAGCCCCCGAAACCAGCCCATACGATGTAATGCTTCGTATGCTTTATGCAAGAAAGCGAGATCCGAAAGAAGGAGAAGAAGAAGTGGAAGAGGAAGCAGAGGAGGAATGGAAGGAAAAAGGGGGTGTGGAAGGAAAAAGAAAAGAAAGAAACAGGACAAATGCAAGAACCGGGGGAAAAGCAAAACACGCCCGTCGTATGCTGTAAGGGTATCATCGTCTCGTCATCATCAAAGAATCATAAATCAACCACGCATCCCTCGCCTTACTCTCCACTTGTTAGACAATAAAGTCATAACAGGGAGTAATGTTTTTGGTGATTGCAGGACCCTTGATTGTAGTTGCTTCGGCTGGCATAGAGGTCCTGGAATCTTTGGTGGGTAGTACTGGCCTCGGGGCAGGAGTTGGCTCCCGAGACGAGTCAGTGGAGGAAGCATCACAAGTGCGAAGTCCACGAAGTTTGATGGTGAGCTTCACCGGCTTTGGTGGCTCAGGGGGAGGAACCTGGATAGCAGACTGCTGCGAAGCGGCAAATCCATTTGATTCGTCCGACGAGCTGTCGGTACCTTCTGGTGTGGAATCAGAATCGAAGAGCGGCAAGGGGGAGCGACGCTTGCGTGAGCGTTGGGGTTGATCGTCATAGTCGCCGTCCACACTGGGGCTTGGACGCTTCTTGGAGATAGCCTTGGGCACGACAGTAACGTTTGGGATGCCCGTGTGGGGACCGGCGACGTTGCGGACTGAAGAGTAATGCTCCCAGGTCTACATGTACACACTACGTCAGTATGAGATAGACAGGGACAGCAACAAGGTGCAAACGTACGTGGTAAGCAATATGGAGAGTTTGCCGCTTGTCGTCTGCAGCAGGGTCGTCATTCGAGGCAGAGGTGGTGCGTGGAGAGAAAAGGTATGAATAGTCTGCTTGCCACAGACGGACATTGACGTTCAGGGCGGATGCAAAGGCTGAGACTTCCATGTTGTCTGCCCATTCACCAGGCTGGCCCATTTTTTCTACATGATGCTCAAACTGCTGTTGCAGCTGCTCTTCGGTGTAGTAGGTTGTGTCGAGACGCCTGGTGTTGGTGGTGGCAGAGGCAGCAGCAGCAGCGGCGGCGGCGGTCGTCTTGCGCTTGGGATTCCTGCGTACATTGTTGACGGCCATGTACTGACGGTAAAAATCTGCAGAGTCCTTCATGTGCTCTATGGTGGCGGCACGCAAAACATCGTGCATGTCTTGGTGGCCGTAGAGCTGATCGGATAGAGCGTTGAACAAGCAGTTGCCTTGGACCAAAGTTAGAAGCGAAGCGAGGGGGAAGATTGGGAAGAGCAAGCTCACCATCGCCGCGAATCTTGCTCGCGTATAGGGAATTTGCGTCTAAAATGGGAAATTCAGGCGAGTTGGCCCGGAGTTTGCGGGCAGTCATGGTGACGGGAGTAGCAAGGGTGCAGTTATGGGAGACAGGAGAAGTCGGTGTATGTTGCAGAGAGCAGGACGGAGAAAGCACAGGAGAGGTGGGGTGAGGCGATCATGGATAGACGGAGAGGTGTTTTGAGCAGAGGAGCGGCAAGAGGCGATTGCAAACGAAGAATTGGGCCGGCCACGCCACGGTGAATGGTGAAGGTCGTGGCCGGTGAAGGAGAAGCAGGAGAGGAACAATATCCAGTGTGACGCGCTCGAACTTGTGAAGCTCTGGTAAAGGGACACGGGCAGCAGGGATGGCTCCGCTTGGCGAGTCTCAGGAACAACGAACGCAAGCCTGACTCGGCACCAGGGCGTGCACACAATACCAGTGCAATGGGAGACAAGCCGACGTCAACCAACCACGGCGCCTTTGTGTAGTGTATAAATAACGATTCGGACGGACCAGCTCACGGCGAGGCCAGCACTGTCTTGGGGCGGAAAAATCTTCGGGCCTGCATACCTCGGACTCGAGCAATGATGTCAGGCACCACAGAGCCTCCCCCCCTAGCTAGCCGCTGGGGCAGCGCCCGACTGATTTTCGTCGTGCGCAGTGGGCGGTGAGGGGCCAGCAGGAAGAAAAAAAAAGGCAGAGCCGGACGGTGAATGAATGTGGTATTTTCTTTTGTGCGTCCTGGGGTAGTGGGTTGTGGAGGCGTGGAGCAGAGAGGAACAGAGGGTTGCAACAGAGACTTGAGAATTGAACCGTCTTGTGGTCAGTATAACTATAAGCAAGTAAGTAAAAGTATGAATCCAAAGTAAACAAAGGCACGCGTTTTGTGCTCGTGTGGGCTGGCCATGGCCAATAGGCGAGGGGGGAAAAGGCGAATGGAGGCAACATGACCCCGCCAGCCCACTTCGAACCATCACCAACGAAGCCGAAAGGCTGGGCTAGCACAATGTGATGACTACGAACTACTCCAACCGTGGTGCCATGTGACGCTACCAAACACCTCGTCCTGCTCCCAACCCTGCCATCAATCTCATATCATGGCCACACGCAATGTCGTCGTTGTCGGGTAAGCTCAGCCCGCCCGCCCATCATGAATGACTCCTCTCATGACTCCCCTCCCCCCTCTATATATGCACATGCACATGCTCTGCTACCATTGGACTGGCCAATTTGCATGTGCCCAACCCGTGTCTTCTCCCCACAGTAGTCCCTAGTCCGCAGTCCGTCACCCATGCTGACTCTACCACTACCCCAGCGCGGGCGTAATCGGCCTCTCTACCGCCTTGGTCCTGTCTAGGCACAAAAACCTTAGCATCACCCTCGTTGCAAAGCACATGCCCGGCGACTATGATATAGAATACGCTTCTCCTTGGGCCGGCGCAAACTATTTTCCCGTTGGCAAGCCGGGCTCGAATTTACAGCGCTTCGAGAAAGCTACCTGGGCTGAGCTCGATCGCCTCTGTCGTGAGGTCCCAGAAGCCGGTATCCATTTCCAAAATACCAGGGTCTATGGAAGAAAAAAGGATGCTGGTACCACCACCGGCCAGTGGTTTGAGGAACTGACAAAGGAAGATGCATGGTTCAAGGATGTGGTGCCTAACGTATGTCCATTTTTTGGTGCCTTTGTGATGTTCTGGTAGAAAACATATCTGACTCTTGTTAGTTTCGCGTCCTGAGCAAGGACGAGCTCCCGGAAGACTGTGATACCGGCACAGAGTTCTCTTCCGTCTGTATTAACACTGCTGTCTACCTACCCTGGATCCTCGGCCAGTGTGTAAAGGCGGGTGTCGTGTTCAAACGTGGAGTCCTCTCCCACATCTCCGAAGCTGGCAGCTTCCACCCTTCTGGTCATGCTGATGTCGTGGTAAACTGCACCGGTCTTCTTGCTGCTACCCTCGGTGGAGTCATGGATACCAATGTGTATCCGGGACGTGGCCAGATTGTGCTCGTCAGAAACGAGCCAGGCGTTATGCTGACAGTCAGTGGCACTGATGACGGCAGTGACGAGGCTACCTACATTATGCAACGAGCGGTTGGCGGAGGCACCGTTCTCGGCGGATGTCTGCAGCACGGCTCCTGGGAGAGTCAGCCAGATCCTAATCTTGCCCAGCGCATCATGCAGCGCTCAATTGACTTGTGCCCATCACTAGCCCCCAAGACAGGAAAGGTAACGGAACTCAGTGTCATTAGACATGGTGTGGGTTTGCGTCCCATGAGAACTGGCGGGCCCAGAGTTGAGAAGGAGATGATTGACGGCAAATGGGTCGTCCACAGCTACGGGCACGCAGGTTATGGCTACCAAAGCGGTTGGGGTAGTGCATGGGAAGCAGAGCAACTGGTTCTGGCTGCTTTGCAACAAGACAACAAGACAAGAGCTAGACTCTAAGTGGAACTTTAGACAAGGTATATACTATCAGTTAGTTAGTCTCAAAAGAAAAGGAACTACCTCTTCTTAGACGAATTCCCATCACTATACTCTCTCACCGTGGCCCCTGGGTTGCTACCAACGCTGCCTTGATGTCGTCGACTGCAGGCTTCAAGCTTTTCGAAGGCAAACTCCAATCGTGCCGCTTCAGACCCTCTTCATGCGTGAGAAACCACAACGTCTCTGCCGCCGTGACGCGAATCTACTCGCCGCGTCAGCACAAAACCTACAGCCATACCACTCATTTTTACAACAGCAGACTCACCTTTGGAAACGGATGCAAAAGCATACTGGTAACTTTACTCAGCGTATCAACGCGTGTAGCAGAAACCGTGCCCAAGCCACGGTATATGTCCAACGCCAAATGGAGCTTTTGCACATGCGTCGACTTGAAATGGGATTTCTGTGTGTACGAAAGTAGCGTGCGAAAACTGTTGGAGTGTTCGTTAGCATTCAACTCTTTTCTTTTGCTGAAAGAACTACAAGGCATACTTACCTGAAACTTGTCGACGTCAATCGCTGCATAACGTGCATATCAAACAAAAAGGCCACAACCTCTAGTAGCGGAAGCAGTATCCGGTCATTGTCGAGGTTATTCTTGAGCAGGCCCAGGAAGCAATTGGCAAAAGTGACAAGACTGTACTGTGTATCTTCCTCGTCAGGCAGCGCATCAACGAAGCTGAGTAACGCCATGCGTGAATTCTGCACTACGGACTCGGAGCCCATACCCGCGGAGCTCACGAATCCCACACAGATGGCTTCCTTGATGATGGTGTCGACTGGCGACTGCAATAGAGTAATTGCGTTGAGAAAGTATGCTTTGGACGAGACGCCTGCGTCCAGTGCGCCAGGATCTATGGTCGTCTGCAGCACTTGACTTGCCTTGACACGCATCTTGTCCAGCTTTTCCAGCGACAAACGCAACACATCAGCATAAAGCTCCTGGCCACGTGTTTCGTGCTTTGACGTAAGGAGACTTGATGTCCAGGCCAGACGAACCGTGTTCAAAGCCTCCAGGCGCACCAGTGCCCCGACGTCTCCTCGTTCTGTAATGGTGTAGTCGTTGAGAGCAATGTGTAGAGCACTTCCAATCTGCGTCTCTGAATCCGAAGAAAGATGGTGTATTCCTGAGGATTTGCTGCTAAGTAAATCGCCTAAAGCACGTAGTGCTACGATGCGAGCCTCGATGGCTACGGCTGCAGTGCATCGGAATGTAAGCACCTTAACGATACGCCGCTGCAAGTCCTCTCTTTCAGCATTGGCCGGAAGGTTACTCAAGTTGGCGTACGCAGCTCCAAGCGCAACTGCGTGGCCTGAGCATCGCAGTCCGTTGTAGGACGCCTCGTTCTCTAATTTTGTTAGCCACGACGACACAAACTCAATTGTGTTAGCATCGGGTATCTGAGAGAGTAGCAAAACGATGGCCGGGGAAGTACTAGAGATTCCATCCAAGACGGGCTGTTCGTGACGAGAAAGGCACAAGTCGAAGAGACGGCAGATCTCTTTTGTGGGTATCTTGGACGGGGTGATGCTATTGAAACATTCACTCGTGAATGTAGCCATGGCTCCAACGAAAACGCAGATGGAAGACGCTGTGAACTGGGGCCTGAGTGCTGGCGAGGTAAACGCCTTCTCCTCAAGTTTCAGTTCACCTGACAAGAGCGTCCAAAGACCTGAAAGAGACACATATAGGGTTTCGTTTCCTGAACTGCCTTCTGAAGCCCTCGTGGTATCTACGAGAGCTGCAAGCGTAGAAACTAGTCCCTGGCGCTCCTCTACCTGTCTCGGCCGCAGTGCTGCAAGCGCACTGCGCACCTGTTCTGACATTCTTTGGACCACGTTGATAGAACGTCCTCGAGATAGAGCTCCCACGGCTTCTGCCGCGAACAAACGAGAATCGGAGTCTAATGATCCAGTTCCTCTCCAATTCAGGAGACCTTCGAACAGCGCCTCCCAGTAGAGCGAATGCAAGTCTCCCGCTTTGATTGCTACATCGCACATTGCTCGTTGACGGAGGCCGACTGCGTGGAAATCCACCATTTGCACCAGTGGTATACCTTCTTCAATCGTGTTCGGATGCCGACCAACCAGTTCCTGTAGAGCAGCCGATGACCCTCTTCTGATGTTTCCCGCTGGATCAAGACAAGCAGCAACTACCAACTCGATTGCAAGGACTTGGGGCACATTCAATGTCCTGAGGTGCTCTGAAGCCCGAATCGATGCGGTATCTACTAGAAGAAGGTCGGACGTAGCATAGCGTCTTGCGAGTGCCCATATGCCAAAGCAGGCCGCATCACGTACGTTTGTACCAATGGATCCGCCAGTAGGCGATCGTTGCTCGAATCCAAGCGATAGTAAGAGCGCATTGAGAACATCTGGGAGATGGTTTGTCTGGACTGCTTTACGATACAGTAGCTGAGAAAGTGTCAAGGTTAGTCCGTGCCATCGCAGTGGGTTTACGCTGCTCAGGTTGCGTGTGGAACCCTGCCAGTAGACGTTTTCAGTGAGGGAGCCAAGGATCGCTTCGACAACCTCGTCTGCCATGTCTGCATCAAGCTTCAAGGTGATGATACTGAGAGCTTTGCTTGCACCATATCTGACAGGAGTATCACCGTCTGCGAGTGCTTCCAGGAGAAACTCGATAACTTCTTCCAAGATTGTCGTCGAGTCGAGTCCTGGTATGACAGCAGTTGTTTGCAAACAATGCAGGACAAGGTTACGGAGACTTTTTACGACAAGTTTACGAGCCACAGCAGATGATTTGATGAAAGCCAGGCTCTCTTGGTCTAGCACCTTTCTGCAAGATTGGTAGGTTGCAGCAAGGAACGGACCCAGCTCCTCGTTAGTAGCGGAAGCGAGCAGTCCAGATATGAATGACAGTACACCGAGACATTGATGAATGTCAAACTTCTCCTCGTTCACTTCTGAGAAGAAGGAAAGCGACCATGACACCATGGCATCTAATAATCCAATTTTCTGCATGTCTGGACGTACGCAAATTCGCACTAACAATTTTGCGGCAGCGCCTTTCTCTTTGGTTGGAGCTCGAAGCTGTGACATGCATATAGAGAGCACACGAAGGGTTATTCCAGGCAACTTGTCAGGTAGCTTCAGTCCAGGCGCAATTGAAGCTTCTGCAGACGGCTCCAGACCAGACATGGATTCCAAAGGAAAAGGCGCTAACAGCAGCTGAGAAAGCCAAAGAAGGAGAACATAGCGGCGAACCCAAGGTTGCTCGTCCTGTCGCTGGGCAGTCTCCGAGTTGTCGCTAGCTTCTTTGCTGGCTTCGAGCTCCCTCAAAATCGGCTCTAGGTAACGCGGCTCATTGTTGAAGAATCCTTTGATGACTTTTTCGCCACGAACTTTGCAGAATATGTTCAAAATATGACATATAGCATGTGAGAGCGGCATAAAGCCATGCTTGGGCTCTTCTTTGGCGCTTGTCAATATTGCTTCCAAATAGGTAGTGACGAGTGGCGGGATGAAAGTTTTGAGGTGAGTGTCCAGAAGTTGGGGATCCTCTTGGAAAGGCTCAATCTACCTATTGTCAGCCCGAGTCTGACTACACAGCTCCTTGAAGCCATACCAAGCTACAAGCTTTCTGCATGTCCGTCGTCCTGACATTATGGCGGATATGGCCAAGTGCGGAGTCTTGCTGGCGTTTTCGCAGTAGTCGCGGAAGAAGCCTCTCAAGGTCAGACAGCAGTAACGCAGATGCTCTCTGCAATTTTAGATCTTCGTCCTCGCCGGTGCTCATCTTTGGTCATGATAGAGTCTTTGTTGGCTAGGTCGTGGGCAGTCATGGATGCCTTGCTGCTTGAGTCAGTTTCCTTGAGGTGGAAGTGCACGACGCGTGAACCTGAGTCAGCCCCGCGACGCGCTTTCTTGACGTCTGTCTCCACTGATTACCACGACTGCGACCACCACTGGGATTAGCACAATGGCCGGGGAACAATACAAAGATTATCTTGCCGCAAGGATTCTTGCTGAGCACAAGCCCATCACGTACAGGTTGCTCAGCAGAGCGCTCAAGACCAACGTCAACACTGCGAAACGGTTGGTACTGTTGCGGCGAGGTATGAATACTAGCTCACACAGACAGGATGCTCTTTGAGTTCCACAAGACACAGAATGCGCGCAAGCCAAAATCTGTCCATGCCACCTACCTCGTTACCGGTACGCCCCGAATCACTGCACATGCCAATGGCTCCAAACCACACAAGGGCGGGGACGCCGATATGCGCAGTTCTCCCGTCATGAGTTCTATGCCCGAGCCTGAGGAAAACGAAGACTCCGATTATGCGACCGAATCCGACGATGAGAACACGCCCGCACCAAAGGGTGTGAAGGAGACTCGGATCTTGCTGGTGCGGGAAGAGGAATTGGAGGGTACGTTTTTCTACGGGTCTTTACAGAAACCTGCTGACTCCTGCTTTAGAGACTTGTGCAGAGTTGGAAGAGGGTGCATCAGTACATGTCTACAGCTTAGAGCCAGGACCACTCGAGGTACACTCGACTCAAACTTTAAATGAACAATGCTAACGACGTTAGACCTTTGGAGTGCTGTCTCTGTGCAACCACGAGATTTCTAGTGAGCAAGCAAACGAGAACCCTTTGGAGCGATGGAAGACTTATGGCCTGATTCAAAATCAGTACATAAAGGTATGTGCCTGATCTTTTGTTAGACACAGACGGTCGAGCTGATATCCTAGTAGAGAAGGACGCCGCAGAACGCTCCTCCCGTCGCGACCAAATCCACGAGTCTTTCATCAAGGCCAGCACCTAAGCCTGCGGAGAAGCCAGCCGCCAAGAGTGCAGCAACACTGGGTGTGAAAGAGAAGGAAGCGGCAGCACCTGCACAAAAAGGCAATGCATCTGAGGAGAACGTATCGGGGCGCTCAACGCCACAACCTTCAACGGCCTCCAGTACACTCAAGCGGTCCGATTCAAAGCCTGGGGCGAAGAAAGACAAGGCAACGAGCGACATCTTCAGGTCATTTGCCAAGGCTAAGCCGAAAGCGAAGGAGTCTACACCAGCTCCTGCAGAAGATGGTAAGTTGACCTCGTGTCAATGGCAATACTGTATGGCTCACATGTACAGAACCCATGCAAGGGATGTCCGAAGATGAAGGCGATCCAGATGATGAGCCCGAAATCAAGATAGATGAAGAGAAGCAAGAAGCAGCTCGCAAAGTGCGTGAGGAACGAGCTGAGCGACTGCGAAAGATGATGGAAGACGACGGTAAGTCAGTCCTACTGGGCATTTGTTTCCTACCTAATTAGTACAGATGAAGAAATGCCCGACGCGCCAGTCGCAGCAGAATCGCAGCCTGAGATGACTCCAGCGGGTACAACTACAGCAGATACCCCAGAGCCAACAGAGAGTGAGACTGCGGTGACTGTCACGAATGGCCGTAGACGTGGCCGGAGACGAGTGATGAAGAAGAAGAAGGTCAAGGACGAGGAGGGCTATCTCGGTGAGTGATTTTTTGCTCAAGTCTGGTAGCTTTACTAATATATTACAGTTACCAAGGAAGAGGCTGTATGGGAGTCATTCTCTGAAGAAGAGCCTGCAGCGAAGAAAGCTAAGCCTGTGCCTGCGAAACCAGCCAGTTCAGCCAAGGGCAAGAACGCTGGCATGAAGGGGCAGGGCAGCATTGCTAGTTTCTTCAAGAAAGCCTGATACGTGGGTTCCATCGCCCATCAACTTAGATTACTCAAGGCTTCTCGATGCCATAACCATACGAAATAAAGGCTTTTAAATGTTTTATGTCATGGTCTGTTCCAATCATGACAGTTTCGCAATATACTTATTGTGCTTATTCCAAGTCACAGCAAAATCCCAGAAACTATCACACTGTGATTCTGGTTATATCCGCATGCACGTCCCGGGTGTTCTGCAAGAAATCTTTTGGCAGTGCTGTTCTTTGCGAGGCGAGTCGCTGACTTGCATCATACGAGACGTCTGTGCATCATGCACGCAAGCGGCGTCTGCGTGGATGATACACAGATACGGGGACGCCGCAAAGCGGTGTAACGTCGGTTGCAAACAGCGGGGTGCTTAGTCGATGCCGACTCAAAAACATGTGATCCACTCAGTCCGTTTTATCCGTGGCCTTTTGTATACCAATCCGGGGATTGAGATCCTTGCTACACTTGGCTGTTTAGTTGGAGTGAGTATCTTTAATTGTGAACCAGCTAATCACTACATGCACAGAGCACGTACAAGGTACAAGTCTGTGTAGTGCGTTATTGCGATGGCCTGTGAACATATGGCCAATCACTATCCTCTTTCCAGCGTCTCGCCAAAAAAATCCCAGGTTTAATCACTTCGATTTTCTCGACAGTAATATAATGGCAGATTTGAACTCACCTGCAGAAGTTCAAAAAAGTATCACTACGAGCAATGTGGTTCCTCTTAAATGGAATTGAGTTCACTCAACATCGTCTTAGGATATGGGATGTGCGTTACTGTCTCCGGGGCATAATGCTCCTGGACTTTCCAATCTTGACCTGACGTACCTGTTTTATACTATACGGAAAATTTGAAGACAGAGGCGAAGTCTCCATCTACATCGAGCTCGTGGTAAAGACAAAAGATAAGGAAGTAAACACACATATAGCTACTAGCAGAATAGTCAGACCGCAAATATCTCAAGTTCCTTCCCTAGCTAGGTTCCCTGCCCACCCCTTCCCGAACCCTTACTCATAACCCTCCACAGCCTCTAAATTCGTCTTCCCCACCACCTGCTTTCCCGACGCAGCCGTCACCAATCCATCCAGCCAATCCTGATGCCCCAACAACATCGGATTCGGCTTCCGTGACTCCCACTCCTTGAAAACCTCTCCAATCTGACTCTCCTGCGTTAAAATGCGTACACGCTGCCCCTCTAGATCCTCCACCACCCACGCATGATATATCTCGAACCCTTCGGGCGTCTTGGACCTCCACGCCAAACGGCCCGCCCGCCCGTTACTCTCTGGCGCCACCGACTCCTCCACCGTGCACGTCAGCGGCGGCAACCCAAAGGTCGAGAACTTGAACACGTCGCCTTTGTGGAGGAAGTGGCTGCCGGAGTCGGGGGGAGTGATTTGCCCGCAGTTTCTGTAGTAGCTTTCCCACTTGGTGATGTTGGCGAGTAACGCCCAGATTTGCGTAGACGTCAGGTCTTTAGCGATGCGCTCGTTAGAAACGAAGTTGTCGGTTGTGCCAGGGAGGAAGTGTGAGGGCCAAATGATGGAGGATTGTGACGACATTGTTTATTGAGGTCTTGGGGTTGTTGAATTGGTAGTCTGGTGAAGATTGTATCAAGTTTTCTGGGATGATGGAAGTCTTGAGCTTGTTGTCTTGTTACAAGTGTGTCGTCAAAATATCAACTCAATTGGATTGGACTTCATACAGTCTGCTTATGAATCAATTCTCGCGGATGAGAGAATCTTATATACTAATTGTAAGGCCTAATAGCTCGCTTCATGTTAGTATAGGGTATGGCGTCTACAGCGCACTCGATGGCATTGACTGGTGTTGGTGCAAAAATGGCAGTGATCGGGTCTAGACGTCATCACAAAAGAAAATACCCAAACTAACAAAGCACGACAACACGATGACGAAGCGCAAACATGCGTATGGGAGCACGACTACAGTATCATCAATGACCATTTTATGAATTCCACAAATGCAAGTTGAAGACAAAGTCAGGTTTCCAATGTATTAGTAGCAGTGCATGAATGCTCTAGTCTCGTCCCATTTCTGCATTCGCAAGGTAACATCCCATCGTATCGATCACAGTCCATACTCGCGTCCAGACGCCCGTTATGGCAAGAGGAGATGAACGAAGGTCCAAGGAAAACCCCTCATACAGACCTGGAAACAAATGTCGCATGTAAGATAAGCATAAATACTTGGCGACAGAAAAGAAAGAAGAAATTGGGAGTACACTGCCTCCCGGAAAAAGCGACCTTGTGCTCCACTCGAAGCGTTGTGGTACAAGATGCCGCAAGGTTTGATGTTTTTCAAAGAAAAAAGAGGTGCCGAATCATGTACTGGCTATCAGAACAGTTGTACATGTGTTCTCACATGAATGCCGTTGAGTAGATAGTAGGACAAGCCAACAAATACCTCGCCGTAGACGAAGCAGCTAGTCAGAACCATCAACAAGACACTCCTAAGCTGCTGCAAGTTTGGCCCATGTCGTCGGCTGCTGGGTAGACGGTGCGCGGGTACTGGTGGTGTTGCTGCTGTTCGTCCATGATTTTGCCCCAGATGGATGAGGTGTGGTGTTGCTGGTGTATGGACGATCAGCCTGACTTTGTTGCGACGCCTTGCGTTGGCGATCCTTTGCTCCACTGGAGAAAGCTGCACCTGGGGTACCAGTGGGCTTGGGCTTGACCTGCCGAGTCAACTTTGGACCGTAGTGCTTCTTCTGAACAGACTTGGTAACGGGCTCTCCCATGCTTGGAAGACGTATAGTCACGTCAAACTTGCCCTTGTGCTGTGCAGTCTTCTCAATATCGAATGCCTCGAGTCGGCGAATCGTGAATGGGTTCTCAAACTTCTTGTACTTGTTGTGCTGGTCGTCCTTGGGAGCGGCCTGGATCGGCTGATCTGCCGCTAGATGAGGGATCTTGGACAACTTGACAGTGGGCAACGAGCCAAATTCCCTGTCTTCGAAGAGAGCTTCGGCACCTTTGCGACTCACTACATCCTTGCCACGGTCGTTTGAGAAAGAAGTCTTCTGCGGGGCGACAGGGAGAGATACAGTGGCGGGACCGGTGGCTCCACGAACATCAAGGGAGGCCTTTGACAGAGCAGCCGGGGCAACAGCGCCTTGCTGTGGAACGGCAACAGGCACTGGTGCGCTGGCCGGATGCGATGATGGGCGAGTGGCTCCCGGTTTGTCGAGGAGTTTGTTAAACCGAGCCTGCCATTCCGGGTTCATCGTTAGGGGTCTGGCGCCCAATGCCTGTCCGCGCGATGGCATAGTGACCTGAGCGGTAGCGGCTTGGCCACTGCCTGACGCTGAAGGAGGCAGACGCACAACAGGACAGGGCTTCGGTAGTCTGACCATAGGGTGGCCCGTCTCACTAGAGAAAACAGGATGAGTCTCTGTCTCCGGAGGCGGAGGTGGAGAATCAATCTTGTTGGAGATGAGCGTTGTTGAAGATGGCATTGCCTCAGTTGAGGTCTCTGTCGGTCGAGGGAAGAAGCGGGATGGACGAGAGCCAGTGGCTTGCTGAAGAGTGCCTTGACCAAGTACTTGCTGTGGTGAGTGGCTTTCGGTGGTAGGCTTCAAGGCATCGTCCTTCTTCAGACCCTCGACGGTACCCATCTCGGTTGCGACCTTATCATGCAGCATGACCTGGGCTTGACCCCGCTGGTCCTTGAAGGTCTCGCGTAGCTCAGGGCGGAAACCCTCTCCCTGACGTTCTCGATCCTGTATAGATCTCGCTACAGTGTCTTGGTCATCCTTGCGGATAAGATCTCCAAAATTGTCCCAGCCACCACCAGTGATGGGCTTGACCACCCTACTCGGCCTTGCAGACGGAGCGGGCTGGGCGTGGGCGGAACGCTGTTGGAACATTGGTTGGGAGGCAGGCGTTGGTCTGGTAGACTGTGGTGTGAGGCTTTGTGGAGCAATGGCTGTTCCAATGGGGGCTGATGCTGGTGGTTGAACAGGAAGTTGCTGCTGGGCTCCAGGACGAGAAGACTGGCCTCGATAACTGGAATCAAAAGTACCGTTACCAAGAGCTCGATCTTTCGTTTGCGGAGGGCCCCACACCTGTGAGGTCCAAGGTCTGGGGTGAGGTTGCGGTTGAGGTGCTGTTGCTGGAGACCAAACAGCAGGTGGACCCTGTGGTCTGGGGCCAGAAGGAGCGGCGCCCTCTGATTGGCTTGTGGTGGCATCCGAGTGAACAGAGTGAACAGGCAGCCTCGACTTTTCACTGTCACGCGCAAACGAGTCAAACGACTGCCCAGGCTGCTGCTCCAGTGAAGATGGTGTTGCAGCTGGTGGAAGTGATGTAGGAGCAGCATGCTGGCCTGGTCGAGCGTGCTCCGTTTGTGGTGACTTCTTGACTGGATGAGGCTGGTGCACTTTCATCATGCCATACTGAGTGACTTCGCCTTCCGCAGTCGGGACAGGTGGTTTCGGTGGAGACTGCACAGAAGCAGGAGTGGTCTTTTCTTTCTGCGAGGATTTCTCGGGACGTGAGGGAGACTGCTCCTTTGCCTTTGGCTTCTCAGGCGGACCCATGGCAGCAAGCTTCTTAGCAAGGCGCTCTTTTCTCTCTGCCTCTGCTCGCTTCTCTGCCTCCTGGTCTTGTTGTTTCTTGAGACGAGCACGCTCAATCTTCTCGGCCATAAGGCGTTTCTGTACCTCCACCGGATTCTCCGCTGGTGGTGCGGGTGCTGCTGCCGGTGCGTCCTGGACAGCAGATGAAGCAACAGAGCCATAAGGTGAAGCGGGATGTGCGTGAGCAATGTTTGGAGACCTCATCTGCTGGAAAGGTGACTGCCGGGAAGCCACAGACTCTGCGTGGTCGTGGCCATTGACTGAATGCGATTCACGACGTTCCATGTGCATTGGACCAGTGGGCATGTCTGGTGCTCGTGGATCTATCGACATGCGTCTAGGCATGCCCCCACTGACGTTGGAGGAGTTCCTCCGCCTTCCCCATGCAGGGCCATCTGCACTTGCTCTCGAGGTCTGGAAGGCAGCTGACGGCTCTGCCGGGCCTTCCTGCGCGGGCCTCTGCAAAACGGAAGGCTGTTGTCGGAAGCCGCTGTCGCGTGGGCCACCTCTCCGCACATCGTTGTGAACAGGCTCATAACGACCGCTCTGTGAGTTGAAAAGCTCTCTTCCATCTCGCCCATCTCGCCCACTGTCATTCCGCCATGAGCGATTGAAGTCGTCAGGGGCAATCTCCTTGGCGGGTGGCGGGGGCATGCTATCGTAGGGATGAGATTCCCGCTGGGAGTAACGCTGAGGAGGAGGCTGATGCGCAGGGGGGTTGATTTGCACTGGTGACACCTTCTCAATAGGAGGCAGTGGCGCCCATGGCGACTTCTTCTCAGTTGCAGACGGCTTGGCTACCAGCGTGGGCTTTTCCGGCTGGCCTTTGAGGACCAAACTTGATTTTCCAGTAGGTTGTGCATGTGCTCCGGGCTTCAAAATAGTCTTGTTTCCCCCGGTGACGCTAGGTTTGGAAACGTTTGCAGTTGGAGCTGGAGATGTTGAAGGTTTGGGTGTCTCGGCGGGTGTCTCGGGCTTGAGGATCGTCTTTGGCTCCTCTGGAGGCGGCGCTGGCGTTTCTGAAGGTACTGCAACCGAAGATTTTGTTCCGTCCATCCATTGCACAGTTTCCGGAGCCCAGTCGTCCTCATCGTCGTCAATGTCGGCCCACTTGGCTTCCTTGCCTGCCTCGTCGGCCTGTAAGCGAGTCGCAAGGTGAATTCCGTACTGCTGCTTCAACTCCTCGTCGGTGAATTGCTTCGGTGGAGGTGGAGGTACCGGCTGGTTCTTATTCCAGACTTTGCTCGCATCTGGGCCTGCGCCCGCGCCATTGGCCTGTCCGAGCGTACGTGGGGTATTACTGCCGCCCGATTTGGCAACGAGGCGGGGTTTTGCCGAAAGCGCGTTGGAAGTTTTCAGTGGTGCAGTGGGAGTGGCTTTGTCGCCAGGTCGTGCAGCAGGGGTGGAGGGAACCGTTTTCGCCAGAAAGCTCTTCGTCACCGACACCGACTTGAACGGCTGCTTCTTCGCTGTCGAACCAGTTCGCACATGACTTCCATCCCGCTTCGACTGATCAACGCTGCCAGGGCGACTGATGTCCGTATCCGAACCGCCACTCGTGTCGGCCACGGCCTGTGAGTCGGCCACCAAGAGTTCGCTGGAGCCCCCAACGAGATGCGGCTGTTTAGTCTCATTCGGTGACGCGCCTGTCTGCTTGATATCGGCCTGCCACTGTCAATGCCACCTCCACTACCCCCCAAATATCGTTACTTACATCTGTCGCTTGTCCTCCGGCTTTCTGTGACATGGTCGCACCACCAGCTGGGGGTGTGCTTGTGCCGTTTATCGCGGGTTTGGTGGAGATGGCTTCGGATGGGTTCAGTTTCGTCGTCGGTGTGCCCGAGGGCGGATCGCCATTCACGGCGGGGCTGTTGGTAGTTGACGCAGAGTCGTCGATGGTCGCAGGACGTCCCACCGACTGTGCTTCCTTTACCACATCTTTGGCAACCTGCTCTGCCATAACAATTTCCGGGACTGCAGTGGCGCAACAATCTAGGTCAGAACAATGTTTGTGTTCACATTTGCAGATAGACTTTGGTGCGAGTAGCGCCAGCTGGTGCGAATGCGGATGCCCGCGATCCCCCATATGTGACGTTTGAGCTAAGGAAAAGTTGGAGGTAATTACCTAATGTCAGGTGCTAAGAGTCGCCACGGATGTCAAGTGGGCGCTTCCGCAGAGTCGCTGTCTGCAAGTTTGTAGCTTCACGCAGGCCGGGTGGTGCGGACGGGTTCGAGGGTAACGAGGGTTTCAAGGTGGAGCTGGCGGGCTGAGCGGGCTGGCGGGCGGGCAGTCGCGAACACGTGCAAAATCGCGCTGGTTTACCGGACGGCGTGGGTCGTGGCCAGGAGGGAGAAATTGGCGAGAAGGTGCCCTTTGGTGGCGGGGGGGATTGCGGGTGTGGATGAATGTATAGGAGGTTGAGGCGGATAGTAGCCACGATGGTGAGAGGCGCCAGGCTTGGCATGGGCTGGGGCCCTCTTTGTACGTATGACGACGGTCTACGCCTATCACGCTGCTGAGTGCCGCATCAACAATTCACGCATGTGTCATTGGCAGGGGCCAAACTGGAACATTGCAGAGTCACCAGTACGATCACGAGCCCTTACTGTGATAGCCACGTGAGCGGCATTCACCACCTCAAGCAGACGTACCACTGGGTAGATGCGATACATGGCAAATTTCTGATAGCAGCTACCATCTGGTGTCTTGTCATAAAAAGCATCAACCCGTCGCAGCCCAAGCATAATGTCCGAGGCGGTGCAGCCTGTTCGGTGCTGAAACTTGGGCTGAAAAAAACAAAAACACATGGTGAAGCACACGGTCAAGGGGAAACGAACATATTCGCAGAGTGTTTGATTCCATCTACACTTTACATATACAAGTGCTGTCTATCTGCTCTTGGTCATACAGCGCATCTCAATCGAGCCGCTTAGTGCTCGTTGTTCTTGTGGTGGCCTGCTAAATGTGAGTCACCTCGCCTCATCGCAGCAGCTAATCAAACTTACGGAGATGGAAGTAGTAGTTCTGGGCGTAGCCAAGCGCGATCAAGAAGCCAATCACGTGGACAAGCGCTGTCATCAGTCAGTCTCATGTTTAACATGCCATGATTTGCCTTTTCTTTTGAGGTGCAGGAGCGGATCGGTTGCCGGGCCTCGCCAGATGTACTTACGCCTTCCTGATGGGTTCTTGCCCATGTACTTCTTCTGGTAGCGTCCGAGAAGACCCTTAGCCTCGGGCTCGGGAGCTGGGCCACGGGGCAGCTTCTCGTAGAAGTTGACGACCTTCTGCATGCGGACGGCATTGGGGGAAGAGCCGATAGCCTGGCCAATTTATCAGCGCTGTTCTGAGTTGGGATAGGTTGAGCTCCGTGAGTAGGGTGCGATCTGATCAGGTACATGCTGGTGGGTGCGGCTTGCGGTACTCTAAAATATGGGCAATCGCGATTGCGGGTCTTCGGAACGTCGTGAGCGTATGTTGGAGGGGAAATTTCTTACATTGGGAGAGGCAATCTGTAGGAGCATTGTCAGTGCGATGCGCAAGAAGAGGGGTGGAGAGAAAGCCGGACCTTGGGGGGGATGAGGGTCGAGAGACCGCGCTTGGTGATGAAGCTCATCTTGACGGCTATGGCTCAATTAGCATCAATTGCCTTCTTGCTACGTAGTCGTCTGTGTTCGCGCGGCGTACCTGGGCGGGCAAGACGATGGAGTGGAGATGGAGGTCGTGCGGTCGGTGGTGAGGTTCGAGAAGAAAGCTGCAAGACGGATTATGCCGGGGCGCTTTTCGCCAAGCAGCCACCCCAGCTTCACCTCAACGACATCACCGAACATCGTGCACGCCACATCGACACCACAACCACCATGTCTGCCCTGCCCAGGTCAATTGGATCACGGCTGCTTGTGCCTGCCCTGAGGCCTTCGGCGACGAGGGTCATCGCTCCCTCATACCGCGCGTACTCGACCAACGAATCCACTCCGCACGAACACAAGACGAGCACCGAGGATGCGCCCGCAGTCAAGCTTGACAGCTCTTCTACTCAGATCCGGGAGGAGGGTGCTGCCGAAGGAATCAGGCACCGTCCTGATTATAATGTCGCGATCGATTACCGTGTCTCGTACGTCACTCAGGAACACGGAGCAGCATGGATTGGGCTAACATCTCGCCAGCAACTTCTCCCCCATTCCCAAGCGTGTCATGGACGGAAGCGAGCCCGGCGACAGCGTTCCCGCTGCCGTTCTCTCTGGCGCCCCAACCGATCTCCAGGCGCGTACTGTCCGGTACGTCAGCCCCGCTCACCCAATATCAAGGTAAAATACTAATAGTTTCCAGCATCTACAAGCCCGCTAAGACGGCTACACAATCCGGTGACTGGAACGCATCCCACTGGCTTATGGACTGGGACGTTCTTCCCAAGGGCCACCGATGGGAGAACCCGCTCATGGGCTGGCAATCATCCGCCGACTTCATGAACGGACACCGGATACAGTTCAAGACAAAGGAGGACGCCATCAACTTTGCCAACAAGCAGGGCTACGAGTACTTTGTCCAGGAACCCAACAAGCGAAAGTTTGTTCCCAAGGCCTATGCCAACCTCTTCACTCACAGCCCCAAGAAGCTGAAGGTCATTCTAACCAAATAAGAGTTGGATTGAGCGGACGAGAAGAAGTGGTGTCTATACTTCATTGGTTTGTAGTCTTCAATGCCAAGATGCCCCGAATTCTAAATTGTGATTAATATACCGTCGATCCATCTGTACACTATCAGCTTGTCGCAACAGTGACCGCCTCTGTAGCATCTCTAACCTTTTGGACCAACCCATGCGGACTGGTTTTATCGCTTTATGCTGTCTTTCGACCAGGCGCAAGTCCACATTTCCAATCGTCGTAGGTTCCGTTTGCACTCATCTTCGCTTCGGTAGTCTCCGTTTGCTGTTGCTTTCGTCGCGCCGCCACGTGCCTTGCCAGGGATGGCTGGCCACACTCAAAAAATCACGCTGACACTCAATTGGATTTCTCTTCCCATCTCTTAGTAACAGCAGTGCCGTCTACCTTATATCCCGTTTTCGTCTCCAATCAAACCAAGAACAATGGGTCGAGGCGGCTACGACACGACCTATGTCTGCAACGACAAGAACTCGGCTGCAGCCGATGTCATCGCCATGGCCAACCATCAACGCGCCCAAGATGCGGTAAGGACACTGAGCCAAGCTAAGGTGCACGCAAGACATTCCAGACACAGTCTACTAAGACGACAGCAGGAAGCTCTCGAGCGAGCTGCCGCCGCCGCCTTGGAGGCCAAACGCATCAAGAACAAGCGCTCGCGTGGAATTAAAGTATCTATACAAAACGCCAAAAGCCCCCCTTACTTTCATGCTTTGCTACACACGTACAATTCGTTATCCGCTCACAACTAATCGTTTCCAACTAGGCCACGCAAAAGGCCAAGCCTGCAGAAGAAGCTGTAACCACCCAAACCCAGAGCGGCACACACGCGTCTGGAACTGGCAGCAAACACTAAAAAAGTCGACATGTTTCTGTCAAGGAAGAATTCCCTAACAACACACTGTGACGCCACCGGCCCTTCCTACCATGTGAACGAGACACAGTCAAAAGGGGTCTGCTACTCACAGTACTCCCCAATTGTACAACATGATGCTTCTGTTTTCTTTTGTTTTGTTTTGTTTGTAGCACTGTCATGTCTTGTAAGATACCTCAAAAGGGCAGCGCCGAGCACCTTTGATTCAGACAAGAAAATAGGAGTTGAGCGGAAGAAAGAACAAAGCCTTGGGAAGAAGACGAGTAAAAAAAGGAGAAAGGCGAAGTACGTTTAGCAAGAGTTAGCAACGTCAGTCTTGTTTAAACAAAAAAAGACGAGCACCCTCAATTCCCATCTGTACCATTAGTTAAAAAAAAGAAAAGAAAAAGAAGGAAACACACACGAAGTAATGATAATATGTACCAATAATGAAATTCGTCCACTTCGTTAAGAATCTATAACCTATTGTTTTTTTTTCGGTTGGGCGTCTTTCGCTTCTTACTAACCAGTTATATATTAAATTATATACACGAGAAGAGAGAGAGAAAAAACGCAGTGGTGGATGGTATAAAGTAACCACCATAATAACAACAACAAAAACTCCTAGTAGTTGTAGTACCAGATATGTATACATATATATACCTCTGCTACTATTGCATCTCCCTCCACCTAACGGGCGTAACTCTCTTGGCCCTTGCATTGCTGACGGCGCGAATGGCCGTTCTGGTAGGGGTCAAGAACTTTGCGGCCATTTTCTGGATACCGGTGCTGGTATTTGGGTGCTCGCCGTCATCGGTGTCTTTTACGGGGTCGAAGCCGGAAAAGTTGTCGACAAAGTAGACGGGGCTTTGGGCGGTGCTCTTGCTAGGCGCGTAGGTAGCGATTTCGGCGTTCAGGTCCTTTATTCCTTGGACGGCGCGAGCAGGGAAGCGGGCGGGATCAAGGGGCGGTAGGTTGGAAAAAATGATTTGCATTCTGGGGTTCTTGTTGCGCATGTCGTTGAGGAGGATGTCGTAGGCGGATTTGATCTCGACAATGGGTTTTCGGCCGATGAGGACATCGTTGGTACCGATGAGCATAATGACTACGTCTGGTGGGTTTTGATTGAGCCAGCCGGTTAAGTTTGCGTTGGCGGCGAAGGTGGTGGCCTGGGATCCTGGGTGGCCTTCATGGTTTTGGTCGACATTGGTGCCTGCGCAAGAACTCGTTTGGCCGCCGACAAAGTCGAAGTTGGTGACGCCAGCGGCGCGGAGGGAGGATTGGAGGTTGGCGCGCCAGCATCGCTGAAGTCGAGGTCAGCACTGGAGAGACTTGAGGGATTACAAGGCAGTGAGGACTTACGGATACAATGGAGGCGCCAAAAGGCATGATCTTAACTGTTCTTTGTGCGCATACCTCAGTTGCCAGACTGAGAAGCCCAACAGCCAGAGCACCAAACTTGACCATGATGAATACTTGGGTGAAAACCGGGGTGCGGATCGGGTGGTCGACACCGAGGGCTTTCCTCTCTTTTCCAGAAGCGCGACTCCAAAGGGGGAAGCCGATATGTGAAACGGCTATATATAACTAACAAGCAACCTTCGTTGATAAAATAGAGTTTGAGTGGACAATAGCCGGGCTTTTGTCAGATTATCGGTTGCCTCGGACAATGGGAAATAGGAGTATGTATGTAACCGCCGTTCTATACGGGAAGGGACGGAGTAATTTTATCGTATTCACACTCGAAGGCGGACCGGGAGAATTAGATGACTGTTCCCTGTGGCGATCCCGATGATGAGACGCAAGTATGGGTGTACAATAAAGCTAGGGCCCAGTTCGCAAAGAGGTATGTACAATTACGGGAGCAAGCAATTTACGAGATAAGGCGAAGGATGCGTGGTGCCTGTAATAAAAAAGACTGGTGAGACTTGCAAAGGCGCACTCCCTTATATCTAGACAAGCAAGTATACGCTGAACGCTAGATAGTGGCTAGACGGCGGAGGAGCCGACGGAAACCTGTTTCCAGGCGTGCAGCCCACACGCCCTTCGTCTCCATAAGGGTCGCTAAAGAAAAAGAGGCAGTGTAGAAGGGAGGGGTGCATGACTGGGGGGTTGTGGGTGCAAAGGGCGGCGCGTGGTGCGATTGTTGCTGTAGAGGCACCCAGCAGCGGTACCTGTCTGATGCAAGACGGAGAGGCCAACCCTGTCGAGAAACCCACATTGAGTCTAGACAGCGCCTGGTAAGGCTACCAGACAGCTAGCAAAGTTAGCCCATCTAGTCTGACGTTGGCGAACCGTATACGGCGGGGGGGTAAGCAGACAGGGGTGACGGACCATCTGGCCCAAAGTGTGAGAACGGTGTTCCATGTGGTGTCGCTCACCCATCCAACAGACCCTTTTCTCTTGTTTCAGACACTGCCCGGTTTCGATGTAACAAACGCGACGGAAAAGCAATCCACCCATGGTGGGGGGCATACACGGTAATGGCAGTTTTGCCGGTGTAGGCTCCTTTGGCATGGGATTCGCAAATGACTCTGAGGGGTCCCATATGGAGCAAATTGGACCGCAAATGACAAGGCCGCGGGGGGGTTCTCTGAAGGCCTGGCCCCTGTACCGGACAAAAAGCCATGCGGCCGTCGCAGGCCTGACTGCACATGGGGAAGCCAGACTTAGCTTGTCGCTAAGTGAAGTTAAGCATATTTTTGTGTATGCAGGGCTGGTGCAAGTGTGCAGCAGAGGATTGGGTGATGCCCTTGTACGGCAGGGCGTCGTGGTTGCGGCATGGGCAGCGGAGTCGAGAAACAAGCTGACACGCTGTTTGATGGAACACCCGCCCCGGTAAGCGGTTGCAGTTGCGGAAAGCTTGCGGCACAGACGCGTACTGGATGATGTGAGATGGTCATTTTGCTTCTTCTCTTCTTTGCTGCTGCTGCCGCTGGCAATATTAGCTGCATGCCGCCATCTCAGGCCAGAAACTAGCATTGCCGCAGACGTGACCGGGTGAGATGGATGTTGTCATCTGCAGACACAACATGGCCACGTCCAGCTGCGCCGCCTAACAGCGCCGGCTCCATTATCCAAAGGAAAGGCGTCAAAGGATGAGGTCGAAGGAATCTGGACTTGGGACCCGCAAGAGACAAAGCCCCCTTCGCTTAGCCATCATACCAGAACAGGACGCTCATTGCTGGAATAGGAAGCATTGCGCCGCCCACCATGGCAAAGATTTGCACTCTTCGCTTGTTCTGGAGCCAGCGAAGACTACGAGGCGCAGTTTGGTGGTAGACTAACGACTACCGACTGCGCAACCATACTTGCTAACTGGCATGCACGGCATGCAGCAACGGGAAGCGCCCAAAGACGGATTGGTTTTGGCTTTGATCGGCTTCTCCTTCAGCCACTGTGCCCGTATTCGCATGTTTCCGTCGCGCCAGATCCAGGCCGATGGGCTTTCAGCCAGCCAGCCTTGCCTTGATCGATCAGTACCCAGCAGCCGATTATCGTTTGGCGCGGGGGACAGCATACGACGGGAGAGGAAGATCGTGTTGAATGGACGCCAAAGACTGGCCGGTACTGTATCCGATGAGCACGTGTATTGGGGGATCACTGTCGTCGACGATCAGGCCTGCAAGCCACCCTCACAAATCGCGCACGTTAGGTACATGACTGCTAAGCGCATCCGACGATCCTGGTGGTCGGGTTTTTTTCTTCAAGTCCACCACTGATAGATCTGCAGAGGCGGGGTAACAGAGCACTGCCTAGACGAAAAGCATCAGTCAGGCTTCCAGTCTCACTTGCATACAATCATGTCGTCAAAGACCGGCCGCAGTATACTAGTACCTTGCCCAATCAACGTGTAGTGACTTCATCGGAGAAAAGGCCGGGTAAGCTTGACGACGATGTTGGGGCGCAGTGTCACTCAATAAGCATTATGGCCATCATCACTGTAATCATTCACCACCATCGCTGCCTGTGACACAAAAATAGTCTGTGCAGTCAAAGTGGTGTTGGGTCGGGCGCGCCTAATCCTCGGTGCGTGTTTAAACGCCATGGCCGCAGTAGGCCTGCATTTGCAAAACATTGAAAAAACATGATGTGACGTGGAAAAAGCAATGCACACACCCAAAGAAACGCCAGACTGTAAAAGAAGCAAGCTGATGAGGAAAAGCTTATCTGCTGCAATAAGCATACCTAGGCCCCCCTTCTCCCCCGTCCAATTACCTCGCTCAGAGACACTCACAATGTACCTCTGCGTTTCTAGCACTCGCTACATGCAACTGGACTAAGGAAATGGTGGTGTTGCAGCAACAAGACGGAGAGCTTCTTGACCGCACATGATTGTACGCAGTCCGCCTCCTTACCGATGTGAAACATGCTCTGTACCCTTCCTCCCCTGTATGTCCCATACGCTCGAACTCCCTCCAACCCTTCCAACGGCTCAGCCGCCCCCTCTTCTTCATTCTTCCCCCCACCGGAAAAGTAAATGCCATGCCGAACTCATGCAAGGCACACAAAGAACAAATTCCCTTTCCACCCCTTTATACTATAAGCCCACACCAACTACCGCGCTACACACATGCATTTCCAATACAAAGTACATGTGTATGTACATATGCTGTCAACCTCTATCCCCACCCATGTAATGAATGAAGGTATTTGGGAAGAAACCCAAGCTAGAAAGTTGATTGACGTCACTTGAACAATTTTTTTTACTTTGTGTATTAACTACTCGTAACTACCGCTATTTCTTTGGAAAAAAGGGGGCGTCATGACAGCATAAGGGTGGGCTTGGAGATGGGGGTTTCTAACGGGAATATTGGGCGACCATTAGGAGATGAGAGAGAAAGAGTTTAGAGCAAGCATGGGGAGACAAAGTGGCGGCGTATGTGAGGTGGGTACTTTGGTCTCGATTCTGCAGAGAGTGAAATAGGGAAATGGTATGTGAGATGCAAAGGTACGCAGTTGCCTAACCTTGCTTTCTTTCCTGTCTTACTTGCACTGTTGTTTCTGCGCGACTTGCAGACTAGGCAGGCTTGGTGCCCTTTTTTGGCCCCACGGACGAGACTTTTGCATCATGTGAGATTATCGAGACGGTTGCTGATGCACTTAGGTAGGTACTTCGGAAAGCTGGGAAGATAAAAATAATACAGGCTTGGATTTGAAGAAGAAAATACCTCACTCGAATGCTATTCGATGTGACAATGACTCTGACGACTACGTACATGACTGACTTAAACGCCATCTGAAATCAAGAACATGCGGGTGGTGGGGAAATGCTAAATTTGTACTTACGCTCAACGTCATCTTTGGCGTGGCTTAAGATGTGGCGGTAAGACTGCTGACGATGGCTGAGCTCAATACTCGCCTCATGCTTCTAGCCTACAGTCACTACTTGCGATACTAAGGCGTCGGCCGAATTCCATCCAGTTTCTGCTTTTCTACAGAGGCAAAAGTACATTCAACGCAAAGTTTTTCATAGTCTCAAAGAACTCATCCGTCTCGACTTGGCTGTTGCTGTCACTGCCGTCGAGACCGTATGTCTGAAGAGGAGGATCATCGTAGAGAGCCTGACTGACGAGAGCGCGGTGAGAGGATAACTCGCGTTCTTCGCTTGACTCCCTCCAATCTGCCTCGGGCATGATAGTAAAGCTCCCGTATATTGGAGGCAGCGTATCAGAGTCAGTGTGGGTGTTAGTCTCATTTTCCTTGTCATCATCTTCGTAGTCTAGTGGTGAAGCAGCACGTGCATCTCGAGCCAGTTGATCTGAGAGACTCTCCGTGAAGATGCTGAAAGGTTGGCCTGGCGAGCATGGCCATGCAGCCTCGTCATGATGGAAGCGTTTCATTTCGGGTGACATAGAATCGATACCCATAATTTCTAGGTTCTGGATACCTACTTGCAGGCCGCCTGCAACTAGAGATGAAAGCGAGCTTCCAATCGCTGCAGGAGCTGGCATGCGGTCAGTTTTCCGTTGTGTAAAAGCCTAAATGTACACAATGAATTCATTTGTGCCTACCTTCTGTACCAGCATCTAGGCTAGACCAAACACTCTCGTCATCAAACTCCATTTGGTCATCAGTAGAATTGGCCACAAAGTCGGCGTACTCCCTTTTGCCAGAACCCGATGCTTCGGCTCCATGATTAAAGTCTAACTGCTGCACAGGTTGCTCGTGCTTGGAATTTTTGAGCTTCTTCTTGGGCACTAGCTCCTCATCACTGGAAACGACTAGGAACTCGTCTTGAGGATGGACTGACATGTCATACGAAACCTTCGGATTCGAGACATTGCGGGAAGAACGACGAGTTGGTTCGACCATAGCCGACCGTGACTGAGTGAGGCGACGCTTCTTGCCCCTCGCGGACTGCTTTGGCTCGTCCTCAAAATCGCTGTGTTCGTCTTTGGACTCCTCGGCGTCAGTAAGAACAGCACTGGAGTCATCAGCATCCAAACAGAATTGCTCCTCGCCATGAGCTGATCGACGCTTTGCAGCTTGTGTGGGCCGAATGGCATCGTCCATGGGATGATACTTTGCATCGTAAACCAGCTTGCTCATCTTTTGGTTGCGGAGTTTGTAGAAAGAGGTAGAAGCAGAAGTGGGAGGCATTGGATGTGACTTGTCATCATCACGGTCCTCTTGGTCGAGTCCAGATGCAGTGTTTGCAGGACTGAACTCAGAGGGTTGAGCATGTGGCTGCAAAGGTCAATCAATCAATCTGTATCGTCAATCGAGATGAGAACGGCTTACTGGTTTCTCCATGGTTGTCGTGCCTTCTTCGCTGCTTTCGTATCCAGGGCGAGCCATATCAAAAGCCCCGCCTTGATTATCAGTTACCTCCGAAAAGTTGGAAAACTCCGCCATTGTGTCCGATGCGATACGCGTGAGATGCAAGCAAATGTGCTGCCTCACTGTCAAATGTAGCACAACCACGTAGAGTGAAGAACAGAAGATATGGGAGCGAAAGTTGAAGGTAAAGGAGGAGGGAGCAACAGGAAAGAAGCTCACGTGCGCTGTCCTACTCGAGTGCTCCTTCCTCGAGTAAACACATACACACTGCTCTCACCTTGGCAAACGAGAAAAGATGGGGCGAGCTGAGTGAAGGGTAATAATCAGATGTGAAGGAGGGCTGCAACGACTGCATTAATTAAAAGTGACAATAGATGGGCAGCAATGGCAGTTGACAAACGGATACCAAGTACACGCGTCGCAGTGAACAGGATGATAACTTGCGCAACGACAAGAAAAGTGTTTACCAAGATGCTTTTCGTAGATACCAATTTACTACGTACAAGGGCGGAAGGAAACGCCAAGTATTTGATCAGGAGCGAGCGCATCATTGTAACGCCTTGGATATGTAGATGACCCCCTGTTTTCATTCCAACAGGATGCAATGGAGAGTTTGCCTGTTGTTTGTTCGCCGAGTACCCTGATAACGCCAGATGGGAATAGAGCATAAATGGAAATGAGACTCGCTTGAACGCACTGCAAATAACGAATGTGACGAGGAAAGAATAGCGTCAAACCTCTACCGGTTCAACCGTGATGTGAGCCGGATTGGAGGTAGGACAAAGTCGTCATCGGATTCCTCGTTATCGTCAACCTCGATGTCGACAATCTTCAGTGGTCCTGAGACGGCGCCTTGGTGTGAAGGGTTGGTCTTGTGCTGCTGCTGATCAGATAGCAGTAGTGAGGGTTGTTGGGCGTCCTTGTGACAAGGCGTCTCGGGTTCTAGCGAAGACACGGATGTATCTGAGGTTTCATGAGCCTGCAACTCTGGTGGGTCCTGCAGCTTGCGGGCGTTGCATTTGTCAACTTCCGTCTTGGCCGTCTCCATCAAGGCCTCGAAGCTCTTCCGGACAGTGGCCAGTTCTTTCCTGCAGTCACCGTCGCGTAGGGTGAGGTGGGCTGCCTTCTCGCATAGTTCTTGTGCTTGTTCCAGGATCTTGTCTGTCGAGTCGAATAGCTCGGCTGGTACTTCAGTACCGTTGCTGACGCCTAGTCGGCCACTTCGTCTGGCGGCAGATCGTGCGCGCAGTGCCGACATGCGTGCACGGTAGTTTACTTTGGATATGCTGATTTCCTGATCGTCATCGTCGTCATCTTCCTCATCCTCGCTCGAGGACGCCATTGTAGCCATGTCGTTCATCCTGGCCTCCATCTTGGCCTTGCGTAGTAGATTGCGCCCTGTTCCGAAGGCGCGAACAAGTAGTTCAAAAGACTTTTGCATGTCTCCATCATAACTAGTGACAACCATGGTTCGGGGGCGGTGGCGGGAGGACTCGGGCTCGTGGCCTGACGAGACGGAGAGCGACTTTCGCTTGCGGCTTCCAGTGGGTTCGGTAGGAGATGGGTTGGAGGGCGTGGCGTCTTCTGCGATGGCATCGAGTTTGGCTGGGCGTATCGAAGCGGCCGAATCCGTGTCCTTGTTCCCAAAGGGCGACTGTGATATGGGGACTCTGGTAATGTCATCCTGCATGGCCGCGACCCTCTCCTCGGCAGCGGTGAGTTGTTGTAGCCATTGTGGTATGTTTTCGTGGAGAAAGGTAAACGACTTGTCGATGTCGGACATGGTGGATGGATCGGCGGATAGGGAAGCGGAGATGGGGGCGGCTAAGCGGAGCAGTTCGCGTGGCAGATGGCGGCGGGCAGTCGCATGCGGCTGCGCCAGCGACGGCAGTGGTGTAGATGCAGACGCCCACCCACTCGCAATCGAGAGACGATCTGGGTCGTGTAGCAGAGGGCGGACAGTGTCGAGTGAGTGTGTGAGGGTGCGGTGAGCAGCGAGCGCGGGACAATTAGTGCAAACAACGATGCGGGCGGGCCAAAGGATCGGCCGTTAGTTATGGGGAAGAAAGGGCCTGATGGACAGGGGACCGATTCTGATTGCGGGTGGGATCAACGGGGCCAGGCGCGGTCTCGTCTCTGGGTGATGGCAGACAAGTCGAGGGTAGTAGTGCATTGCATGAAGGAGAATGCGAGAGGATATTGGCGCTGGCGCTGGCACTGGCACTGGCCTGAATGGGCGTTCCCACGGGAGCGGTTCAGAAACGAGCTCACCCTTGGCGATGATTGAACAGGCCGCGCGCCGCTCGAGCTTGATGCAGACTTGCGGCGAGATTACATGAATCTATTGCCTTGCCCCCCAGGCGGTGACAGCACATGGATACGGCACGGGCGACACAGGCGGGCGGGCGTAGTACGTACTCAGACAGTGAAGCAGCAGCGAGGGTGTTTACGAAGAGTAAGTGAAGACAAGGAAAGGAAGAAGCCGAAGCCGAAGTCGAAGCCTCATTCTGCCACGACGTTTGGCCCAACTTCCAACGGGCCGACAAGATGAGGGTGGTAGATGACCAAACCAGGCAATGCTGGCAACATTCAAAGCAGCCTCCCTCCATCTTTCCCCCCCTCCCCCGTTTTTCCCCATTGCGCTTGGCGTCGCGGCGGCTAATGTCCCCAATCAGCGACTCCACCGCGCCTTGTACCCGTGCCGCAACGCCTCACCCGAAACAAAACAACACATGGCGCCGCCTTGCCCGCCGCGCGAAGCGATATCATGCCACAGTCGGTGGATGCGAGCGGGAAATAGTTGCCTGCCAGAGGTTGCTGTCACGATTGCAGAGCACTGCCGTCTTTGTGGTTTGCCTTTTCGCGTCGGCTAGGGCGAAGTTTAAACATGACCTGCCCGCGCACAGTCCAGTCGGAGACGTGTCACGTGAGAGACCGCGACCCGTGCCGGTTGAATGAATGGCTGCTTCATTCATTCTTTCGTTTATTCACTCATTGACACGACACACCAAATGCTATTTGTGGCCTCTCTGCCATGTCCATCGCCTGTCGGATTGCTCGCCTAGTCGAGTCCCACCCAAGCCGCCCACCGCCTGCCACCCACCGCCTACCGCCCACCGTGCAGCCTCCCAGCCGTTGCCCCAGCCGTTGCCGCTACGAGCTAGCCTCTGTCTGTGCATTCCGTTCGTCACCATCATCTCGAAATCACGGATTTACATCTGCAATTCGCTGCATTCTGACAAGCTCAACAAACTCTGCCATCTCGAGCGACCAGGTCAAGCGAACTGACAGGGGTCTGCCATCACCTCGCCGACCTGAACCACTGCCTTGGGAGCTGATGCATCCGAGCCATGCATGCCGCAAGGCTATCTGTCCCTCACCACTCACACGCCAGCTCCGCTCGCTACAATGCACCTCACACAAATTACGCCTACGGAGCTGCCGAACAATACCAATTTCGACTATTTATGGTATTGGAGTTTGCAATCCGGTGTTCTCGTGACACTCTTGTTCGTCGTGACAAAACAATTCCCCTTTGACAAGCTCGCTATCCACCGCCTCTAGGGCCAAAGCTCCTCAGTCCTCCATCCCGCATTCGCCCGGTTGCTCTCGTCAAACGTGTATCTATATCTCCGCGCCTTTTCCGGGTCGCTAAGATCAGTCTGCTCCACAGAGTCCGGAACAATGACGACAACACGAAAGTTCTTGCGTGCCACACTGTCGTCCAGGCCGTCCACCTTGGAGCCTAGGGCAAGATTCTTGTCGTCGTACGGCTTGGACGTGGGTTGACCAGGTGGTGGGTTCTTGAAGGAGCCTGTAACCGTGTCAGAGGACGGAACCACTGCTATATCGTCATCACCACCGAAGCGCCTTACCCTTGATGCCAGGGCTTTGATTGCCAAAGAAGCCCCGAATCTCTCTCTGCCAGCTGAACTCTCCCTGCTTGCTCTCATCCACGATCCTCATTCTCTTGCCCAATTCGCTCTTGACCGTTCGCACCCCACTGCTCTCCTCGCTGCCCTCGATATCATCTGCAATGACAAATGCCCTTCCCTTGATCCGCCATTGCGTCCCAGTGTCAGCATTCCAGTACACTGCTTCCACTGGACCTCCACCCCCGCTTCCCTGTACTTGCTCACTGCTCTCCGCATGCCCCGCGCTCGTCGCAAAAATCTGTCCCACCTTCTCCATGCGCACGTCCGTCGTAAATGTAGGACAGTCGCTTTCATAAACATGCGGGTTTCGCTCCGCGTCATTGTGCTTGTTCTCCGGCAGCTCAGCCCAGAAACCTCGGTGGATGCAGTATCGTACGCGAGGTACATACGGCGTCGGCGCCCCCGACGGCGCCTTATCCAGCGTCCCCAGCACAAACTCGGGTGACTTCATCTTTGAGATATGCTCACTGAAGAGTGCTTTCCAGGGTGCCGGCGGCAGCACCGATGCTGACGGCGCCGTAGTCGACATGGTGCGTAGGACACGCGAGAGGCGGTACAATGCTGTGCGTGAAGCTATGTTTGCAGGATTGGCGGGGTGAGAAGGAGTTATAAAGCCGGAAGTGTGAAGTTCCTAGAGTTGCACAGGTGATTCGATAATTCCCCAAAGGATATATAACATTCGAGATCGCAAAGTGGTGATCAAATTGATATGTTTCCTAAAGTGATGTCGTCATCATCGACTTTTGGGTACCTGCGCAATCGTGCAGATGTAATGAGGTCAGCCGCAGCGCGTGTCTAAGCTCAATGGCCACTATTCTTTCGCAGACTGGGAAATCCTGGTTCAGTTGAAAATCAGAAACTCGAGAGATGAACTTTCCCCATGTTGCCTCCATCAGATTGTGAGTATGGTAATGATAGATTGGTGATATGCACACTTTTAGCGTGCACGTGACTAGGCGCTCCTGGCGTCATGCTGTATCTTGGCATATTTGATGCCTCCTCAGCCTTGCACTCTCTCTCTGTCAGCCTCAGCGCTTGCACCCTTGACAGCATCCAATAGAAATAGTCCTGTCTTGACCATAGGTTTCTGGCTACAACGAGTTGTCTCAGAGGCACTATCACGGGGCCCATCAACCATCAATCAGGTCGACGAGGGAGACGCTATCATTGTATCCTCGCGGGGCTGAGCCTTCCTCCAATTAGACGTCATCGGTCTCCAACGCCTCCACCAGCACTCGACTGCGCCCTCACTAATCCGTATTCAAAACACCTTGCTGCCTGGGTGTCAATGAGGCGTGGCATGTATCGATTCGCTGCAGGTACACCATGTGGAAGCGCTGACACCCCATCTTAAGCCCATGGCTTCAACTTGCTTGATCAACAACACGACTCTCGAACCCTACTCCAATCCAGTTCTCCAAGCTGAAGTTCAGGCTCAGTCACTGGTGTTCTGAAAGTGAGCACAATGGAGACGTTATTTCCAATCCTGTCTTCGTTTGGTCAATATTTGCATGAGTAATTACTCCGCTTCACTTCTTTTTACACTACCTACTCACCACAGAATCTATTTGGTTCCGTCTACAAGCACTCAAGCAGTCTTCATACAAACCACATACATAGGAGGGGATTGCAACTGACCATATTTGCAAGAGCTAAATTTCAATACTCGGACTGTCTCGATGACCAACACCTACGGCTACTTGAACTTAAATTCGGCCACACTGACGAGACTATCTGTGTCGATATTCAAACTTACCCGATCGACAATCATCCGCCGTACATTGCACTCTCTTACGCATGGGGAAACCCAAATCACACTGTGAATATACTTTGCAATGGGAAGTCGATTGCTGTGACGCAAAACCTCAAAGACGCGTTGTGGCAATTTCGAGAAAATCGCAAAAGATTAACCAGGTTGGAGTCTTCTGAATCGACCCATGGAGAGCTTCTGCATTTCTGGGTCGACGCTATTTGTATTGACCAGGCGTGTAATCAGGAGAAAAGCTTCCAGGTTGGCATGATGGCCAACATCTATCAACAGGCTCGTCATGTCTTTACGTGGCTGGGACGAGCAGACAAGAGCAGTAACATAGCGATCCGTTGCATTAATAACATCGTAAAAATAGCGGAAGATAGTGGTATCGAGCCTGGACCCTCCGTATATTACAACATATGGCATCAAATGCTTTTTGTGCCTGGAAAGACCGGGAAAATTCTCTCCTTCGAAAACACTATCCGAGAGGTAGATGGATCCTTGTCTAGAGGATCTTTCAAAGCTCTCAAAGACCTCTTCGATGTTATCAGCGGCTCGAACAGTCAGGACAACTTGCTACCAATCCCTCAGTTACACGACTTTTTTCACAGGCCTTGGTGGTCACGGATATGGGTCTTGCAAGAAATCGCTCTTTCAAGAGATACACATTTCATTTGCGGAACACAAAGTATCCCACGAACTCGCTACGTCGCATTCTTTCATGTGTTTGAATCGCTATATCAAACTTTATCCACTGCGTGTAGTAGGGAACATCAATGTCTGAACAAATATCAGGCTGGTATTCTCCTGCAGCCATTCCATCGCCGCCCCTTCTTACTGCTTCATATGCCAGATGTTCATCGCCGAACCAAATGCGAACTGATAGACCTCCTTCGCCTGACATCTAAGGTGAGCCAGGATGGGGCTGGAAAATTCGAAGCAACGAGGCCGGAGGACAGAATATTTGCCTTGCTGGGTCTGGCTGCAGATCAAGAGGAGTTGAAACGATATGGCCTCGTCCCAAACTATGGGATTTCGTACCAACAGACGTATGCCATTACAATGGCAGCATTACTTCAACAGGGTCATACATACCTGCTCTCAATGTGTCAAGCCCCAAGGTTGCCGGGTCTCCCATCTTGGGCTCCGGATTGGTTCAGGAAATCAATTGCTACACTTCAGTGCCCTGCGGGTGACTTTCGTACTATGGAACCGGCGTTTAGTTGTTCAGGAAATCGATCTTACAGAAAGTCTGCAATCAAAGTGCTCAATGACGACGGAACTATAAAACGCATTTCGATCAAATCTTATCTTTACGATGAGGTTTATCAGGTTGGTCATTTTAACAACCGATGTGACAAGGGGGGCTTCTCGTCTACGCAGATGATGGAATGGCCGAAAGTTTGGCTGCTTGAGATTCTGCGCCTAAGTTATTGCAGGAGAAAGGACTACAAAGGATTTCACAACCGATTACACGCATGCACACGAACTTGCATTGGGGATGTTGGATGGAGCAGAGATGGAAAGCAAGAACGGCTAGGAAATGATCAGTATTTGGATGCTATTGCCATTCTAAGTCTAGGAATTCAGCTAATTGGGAAAAGCCGTTTGAAAATCGATGCACATCGCTTCTTGAATAGTTTGGACTCACATGGCTTTCCGAATAATTTGGACGCGCTGTGCTTCTCGGCTCGTCAGACCGGAATCTGTAAATGCGAGAACATGGCTGAGCACCTAAATCAACTGTCAAAGAACATTTGGAGCCAGAGCCCTGGAAGACTTCCTTTCGTCACTTCGAAAGGTCACCTCGGCCTGAGTTCTCAACACATCAAGCCGGGTGATGCAATTGCGATAATCGAAGGAAGTCAGGTTCCTTTTGCACTTAGACGGCAGGACAAGGGCCAGTTTAGCTTGATTAGTGAAGCCTACGTTGACGGTATCATGGATGGCGAGGCTGCCAGCACCGGAGACTTTAGGTATATCACTCTGGTGTAGACTTTTCGGTCTAGCATAGGAATAGCATATGTATAAATGAATTACGCATCGTCTGTTGAAGACTGACATCTGGCTGCGGCGGAGTGAGGAGGAAGAATATTGAACTAACGCAATACAGAATAATATCGAATGCTGCACTGCTATTGCGAAGGGGCATATGATTTCCTATCAATATGAAGAGAATGTTCTGCCGCATACGATGTAGCACTTTCTCCAGCGTGTACAAGTATCAACACTCCACATCCTATGTTGTCAAAGCAAATTACACGCAACCGTCCTTCCTCGCACAGCGTCTTTTTTTTTGACGAAACCTCTCGCTGACCAGCCATACGATGCATATATATCCATACTACCTACACACATCCTCCCAACTCATCCTCCTCCTCATCTTCTGCATGATCTCCTGTTTTCCCCTTTCTTAATTACAGCCTCATATCACAGCCACCCTAACCTTCTTCCAATTCTCTGCCCCATCTTTCCTAATCCTCTCGCTACACTCGCCCCAGACTTTGTTCATAGAAAAAAAAGAAACAACAGTCGGTATACAAGCCCCTCCGCAACGCCATCATCTTCCCAGACGAGACACGCCCCTTTCCCCACTTTTTTCACCTTACCCAGCCATCCAGTACTAACCAGCAACATCCCCCTGCGCACCCGAGACATCTGAGATTGTTGTGCACTCGTTGTACTCGGGGAGTAAACTGCAGTCGAAGGGTATGTTGGCGGGGCTCCAGGGAGGCCATGTGGTTGCTCCGTCTGGGTAATTTTGGTTCTGGATCCAGGATGGGTAAAGGGGCTGGAAGGTTGCAGACTGCTGCTGCTGCTGTGCAGGGTCAAAAAGATAGGGGGGGGTTGGAGGGGTAGTATGTGGTTGAGGCTGGAGGAGAAAGAGAGCTGAATGAGTGGTATGTAGGCCATTGGGGTGAGGGATCTAGTTGGGGGTGGTGGTGCCAGGGCTGGGGGGAGAGGCTGGAAGGGAGGATGGTGTTGGGGTCTTCGTGATGGTAGCTGTTGGATGTGTGCGCAGTGTGAGTTTTGTGCGGTGTGAAAGATGGTGGTACGGGTTGGTATTCGGTATGCCGCATCCTGACATCGGGTATGTAACTGGTGGATAGTGAGAGTGTTTGAACGGACGGCGTGTTTGCGGTAAACCCGCGGGCGGCGTTTTCTGTGGGCATTTGCTGCGTTGAAGGACACTGCTCGAAAGACAGAGAGTATTCCGAAGTCAATGGAGGCGGTCCCGCATCGTGGTTTGGATCAATATAAGTGTTGACATTCTCATTCTGATGGGTTATCGGCTCTACTGCTATGCTTACGAGAGTGGTGAAATCGACTAAAAGATCGAGGGCGTTCATATCGAGAAGGTGGAGGAGAGATGCAATGAGAGAATCGAGCAGCCAGTTCCATGGGATGCTAATATACAGCTGACTAGACTTGATCGACAATGCTTGAGTCGGTAAAAGAGCTCGAATGTTACGCCAGCAGTACGTGTGCCAGACGGGTGTCACGTCACAGTACTATATGATGGACTACATCAGCCTTGACACAGACATTTTTGGTTCATGTACACCGTAGCATTGCTTTTCTTCGTCTTTATACTTTCACGCCTAGGGATGTGTAAAGACCGTCAGTCATCAACGTGAACATGATAAAACGTAGGAACCCAAGAGATTTATCGTTATGGTGTTAGGTATAGACAAGCACAAGTAAGAGATCCAGTAGATGTCTGTTCATCGAATGTTTACATGGCTTGAATATTTCAGCATGTGCGTAGATGACATGTCATATGTTTTATGGGATTGTGTGCGTTAAGACATGCCCCGTTGAACGCATCAAGTGGTACGGCGTATTCTACACCAAAGGACTGGATCGAAAGTGCGACAAGGTTAGATTGACCGGGTTACGCCTGTATGATGAAGAACATATAGATGTTCCATGAATTTCCTCGTCGAATCTGTTCTGAGTAGAGCTGAGGTTGCCACGCCTTACAGTTGTAGTGAAGAGTCCTTTCCTCGCAGCTGTGTCGCGAACTCAGTGCTTGGGTTGGCCGCTAGCGCGGGGATCTGTTTACCTCCATCCCACCATACCAAATCCATCTGCAGCAAGACATGCGCGCAGTGCGACGCGTTCAATGTGTCGATTCGAGCTCTTGAGCTTACTGATAGCCTTTTGCCAGCGTCTTGCAACGCGAAAGACGCGCTCCCGCAAACGCACAAGCGACTTTCCATTGCCACAGCCATGCTCCACGAACTCCTCCTTTCGCTCTCCGGACACCCTTCCCCGTTATTCGATGACCCTGGCCACGTGACGTCGACTACTGATCGTCTGCTCTCCCCGTCAGAAAGGGAACTCTTATCCTCAATCGGCCATCTTTCCAAGCTACACCGGAAGCTGCGCGACCATGCTACCTGGATTGCTGCCTCTCATCCCTCGATAATTTGCCGAGCAGTCGCTACTTCAATCATATCGCATCATCTTGAACAGTTCCAACAAAAAATACTCGACGTTGAGAGCCGTATCCTCAAACAAGATGCTTCCACGGTCGGTGCATATAACATTGTGCCACTCGCCGGGGTCGTCAGCGAATTCTTAGAATGGGTCAGAATCATGGAGTGGTTATGGGGCATTATCAACTACATGATCCCTGCAGAAGCTGCCTCCAAGATCGAGAAGATGCTCAGCCAGTCCGCTTCAGGCGCTGGAATTATCGACAAGCTGCGAGCCGAGGCTCAGACAGGGTTTCCCGACATCGAAGAGGCCGCTCATGGCCTAAGCAAGGTTGCAGAAACATCGTGGCTGCGGCAGCTATCGACATGGTTGTTGTACGGTCGCTTGCCTTCATGTCGTATTGACTTTTTTATTCAACAAGACGATGAAGATGCCGAGGAGCAGATATTCATTCTGCAGAGCAAGCTGCTGCCCAAGTTTGTGACTAGACAGACGGCTCTCTCCATTCTGTTCGTTGGAAAGTCGCTCAACCAGATCCGGTCGCTCCCTCCATCTGTAAAGGCCTTGGACACTCTGAATTCACTTTCTGAGCTCGACCTGCTACCCAAGCATGTTCAACAACTTTCTGAGGTGACCGCACCGATATCAGTAGCGAAGCTTTCTGAAGCTGTCGCAAAGATTCGCCTATCACTGTCACGAAATCTCCTGCAGCACTTGCTGCCGCGCGAGAAGATTGTAGAGATTTTGACTGTGCTGCATCAGTTTTTCCTTATCGGTCGGGGTGAATTTGCCTTGACGCTGATTGCTGAGGCCGACGAAAAGATGTCTTCACGGCACCGCAGTCAGTCAGCACTCAAGTCTAGTCAGTCAGTAAAAGGGGTGTTACTCAAAGAGGCGGAGATCAACCATCTTCTCACACGTTCTTTCTCCATTCTTTCGACACTGTCTAGCGAGGATGAGCACACAGACGATATCCTGGATGTTGCAACACAGCTGCTACACCTGAGTGTGAACAGTTCTTCTGGTCATCGTCCTGGAACACCAGGACGCGCCAAAGATGCAGATTCTTCGCTTCCACAGCTTGCAAACTTATCGTTTGACGAGTTGTTGCTGTCTGTACCAACATCACTCACGATGGACATCCGTTCGCCACTCGATCTATTTCTGACAAAGGCCGACCTCGACGTCTACTCATCGATTAATTCTTGTCTACTTGCCGTCCGGCGGGCTCACTTACACTTGGCTGAATTATGGAGACATAGCTCAATACGGAGGGACTATCCATGTCCTCCGGGGTACCAGTACAGCAACTCTGCACATGGGAAAGCGGTTCTTAAAAGACGTCGTGAGCGTACTAAGAAAAGATCGCAAGACATGCGCAAGGTCTGGGCAACGTGTGCAGCAGCCATCTTCTTCCTAGCTGAAAGTGAAGCTTACTTCCATGGAACTGTTGTACAGCAGACTTTCCGTCATTTCATCACCTGGGTTGTCGGCCCACAAAACCCTTCGTCGTCGCAGCCACCGACAGCACCATCAAGCCGCCCTTCTTCGTCGAGATTTCGCAGATCTATACCTGACGGCAATACCCAGCAGCACGACCCAGAGGCGCTGGCATTGGCACATCGTCGTTTTCTTTCCTCGGTCGCTTACTCTCTTCTTCTGACCGATCAGGCTTTTACAAAGTCACTGCGTACCTTGTGCACTCATGTCGACGAGTTAGTGGCGTACATTACGCGTCTCACTAAGATCCAGCAGAATTTGGACCTTGAGGAGGATGAGGGTGTAGAAGACTACGCCCAGAACTATAAGAAAGAAGAAAAAGACGTTAGTGTTGAAATGGACCGAGCACGAAGGAGGCTGGATAGCGATTTAAAGGCGCTGGTGGACCGACTGAGAGAAATCGATAGCGAGAGAATCGGAGCTTCAGCACCTGGCACTGCAAGTTCTGTCACCATGGAGGAAGGGGCCTACGAGCCGCTAAGGGTTGGAGGAATTGATCGCTTGCTGATGAAGCTCGACTGGGGTGGTGAGGACGAGGAAGGGGAGGAAGTTGTTGGGGATTTGTTGTAACTTTGAGATAGTCCTTTTCCATTGACTTTGAGGCTCAAGGGCGCTACTTTTTTGTGAAGCTGGTCATATCTCTTGCAGGATGATTGATCAGTGCCATATACCATCTCCTAGCCCATACTACTTGGACAATCAATACATACTACCCAAGCTTCATGAACACCTCATATTCAGTCGGTGCATTATAGACACGTGTCGATTGGGAACGAAATAGCATCAAAAAGCACAGTGTCAAGCCGTGCATCTGCCCCAGTGCTTTATAAATGGCTCACGGTCAGCCTGGGCCCCCATGTACCGTAATATAAACTCGGGGCTAGTGTCTGTGTGCAAGGTCATATTTAGGGTGGAGTTTATGGACTTGTATTAGAACGCACTGGATGCGATGAAAGGACCGGTAGTGGCCGACTACAAAACCCAAAGAAAACCAGCTACACGCAACCTCCCCAGGACGCCAGTAAATATTAACTTGAAACAGCAGAATATAAACGATGAATAGACTGTATTGGGCTTCAGCTGGCAGTGCAGTCCGCAAAAAGTTCCATGTGTCCAAGACGAAAATCCTTATACCTACACACCTTCTCTACTAACGATTAGGAGCAAAAAGAGAAGACTATTTTCACGCAGAATTTAGCAAAAAAAAAAAGAGGTCGCACCCGGGTTCGAACCGGGGTTACCAGAAATTTTGAATTGTGTTAAGTCAAAATCTGGAGTGATAACCACTACACTATGCAACCGTAGTTGATTTGATGAAAGGACTGGATTTTATTGAATATATCATCTGAGTTGATTTTGGTTCATTGCACCCATTGCGCACGAGTCAACATACCATGTGCGGGGCCAGTCAGTTCCACGATCGGTGATACGAAGGGCTTCGATCTCGCTAGTGTGGGCTTCGTCGCTGGCTCCACTACTAGTGCTCTAGCATCGATCTGGCATGCAATGTGCCCATCTACATCACCATCACACGTCATTCTACCCAAATATATAAAACATCAAAGTAATAAAACATCGTACATCTCATGGAATTATTTTCGTGTTCATATACAACTCGACGAGTATATTTTATGTTCATAAACCATCATTTAAACTTCATGACCGCACGTGGCAAGGTGCTGTTCGCCCTCTGCAGGTAGGGTCCACCTGGGCTCGACGCCAATGATACCGCGTTCGGTGATCATGCTAGTGTTGACGGGGCTCTTGGGGATGATCTGCTCGCCTCTTGTGGCGAGGACGGATAGGACGTGTGCGGCGGCCTGTTGGAACGATTAGCATCTTGGTAAAAAAATACACACACCATCTGGTGTAGATACAAACATACCTTTGCGTTGATAGTCAGAGTCTCGGGGTTCGGGTTATCAATGGTGTCGCAAGCTTGGTGGTAGCATGGGTCCTGCTCGACTCCAGTACCGGTATGCAGGCCACCAACGGGCTTGCCAATGTTCATGAAGGACTGGTAGTCGCTTCCGCCGGTGAACCTGGCCGCAGTAACGTTAACGCCCTTGCTGGTCATGTGCTCGACGAACAGCTGTTCGACAGCTGCGGAACCGGGTGCACCGGTAAGGTTGTAGACGCTGCCGTCGCCGTCAAAGACACCAAAGTAGCCGCGAGACACCATGTCGAAGTTTAGGTAGACGAGGATGTTGTTTGCCTCTGTGACGTTGAGGTTCTGCGTGTACCATTTCGAACCTAGGAGTCCGTTCTCCTCTGCTCCCCACCACGCAAAGCGGACCTTGTTCTTGACGTTGAATCTGCGGAGGGCACGGGCGATTTCGAGAATCAAGGTGCTGCCGGACCCGTCGTCGTTAATTCCCGCACCGGCTTGGACGCTGTCAAGGTGCGCACCGAGCATGATGACGTTTTCTGGGTCACCATCTTTGGTTTCAGTGAAAACGTTTTGTGTCATGCGTTCTTCAATAACCTGGGTTTGCTGGAAATAGGCCTCAACCGCTTCACCAGCCGTGATACGGGCGACAAGAGGTTCGGCGTCGGAAAGGTTGATGTAACCCGTCGACACATGTTCTTTTGGGTTGGGGCTGGAGAGGGTTCCACCGGTGACATTGGCCCGGTCGCTGGCATATATGATGACTGCGGCTGCACCAGCAGCAGCGGCAGGCTTCATGCGTCCGGCAAGGGTAGTGCCATCGGGACATGAACCACGCTGCACAAGAACAATCTTTCCTTTTACATCCAGATTGTTGTATGCCTCGTTTGTGCAGCCCTCAGGTCCAGAAGCACCCAACACCAAAGGAAGCGTCAGACCTTCGGGCGGAGTAGATGGAGAATACGTCAATCCGATGACGCGATACGAGGTGTTGCTGACCTTGAACTCAATGGAGTCAACTCGGTTGAACAGAGCCGGGAAGTCCTGTGTCCATGTCTTGAAATGTGTGTTTTGGGTCTTTTCAAGCATGTAGTCAACCGAGGCTGCGTAGCCGGGAAGGCCAAACGCGCGGTTTCCACCATTGGCTTTTGCAATCGAGTCGAATGCTTTGAGATTGCCCATCAATCTACATTTTTGTCAACGGCTTCTTTTCAATGCCGGGGTTAGACGTACTTCTCGCTTGTGATCTGGTCCTGGATAGCTCCAGAGGAGACCATGGGCCGGGGCCTGACTGCAGCGAACGCTTGCGCAGCGCCCGCAAGGGCGATAGCGCTTGAGAACTTCATGTTGGCGCAAATTGACTCAATAAAGTATCCGAGTTCCTTGAGTTTGTGCGTAACGCTTCGCCATTTTCAAGGCGGCGACGCATGTTCATATACCCAGTTTGCCTCCGTGTCTTGGTACGCATCGGGTCGGTGGATAAACGGGTGTACAAAGTAGTGTCTGGTCCACTCTTATCACGAGCCCGTCTTGAGCTGTGTCCGGAAGAGAAGGTCGTAACATTGTTTGCTCGGGGTTGCCAAGGGGCCAAGGCGGATTTTGAATTACCTGCCGAAAGAAGACAAAGATAGGCTTGGCGCAAAGATGGAGATTGCCAGAAGTGTGGCTTCTGTCGGCGGAGGAACCAGAGATCGTAGCTTCAGCTCGGAATTGACGAACCAATAAACCGTGCAGAAAGGATAACAGCCGCGGATGTATGAAGCCTCAGCTCGTTGCAGATGCTCTGTCCTTCCCGCTGCCCTCATAAGTCGTCGAGCGGGCATACCACGGGTCGGTCTATTGTCATCTCAATGACTTGTGCGGGCAGATTCGGGAGGCTTGTGATGAGGGAATCAGAACGGGTTTAAGAGAAGAAGCACAGAAAACGTAGATTGAGATTCTGACAGGGACCCGTCTTATATATAGTACTCGCAAGCTCCGAGTACCTGAATGTCGGTAGCCGATCTAAGAACAACGTTGGTGTAAGTATTGCCTAAAGCGATATAGGGAGATGATGTCACATGGGTGGGACAACGAGTTCGAAGAGTAAAAATATGGTGATTATCGACTGTATCATCTCTCACTGTCAAGCAGCGGCGTGCGCTCAGTACCTTCCGAACGCCCGTTTCCATTTGTATGACCTACCGTTTGGGCTTGCTGGGCTTTCCTGTCCCTCAGGACAAACGAGATGCCCATAGCTAGTAGGAAACCCTGTAAGATACCAGTAAAGATGAATAGGCCCCATGCGCTCCAGCCACCGGGCCCTAAGCGGGCATATAAACTGGCAGCAAAGACAAAGCTGCCAGGTGTTTGTATACACATCATGGGTATCGACAGACTGCCAGTTTCTTGGAGTTTCCAAGTCATGAAGATCTGAGGTATGTACTGTATAGCTGCAAGCACAGTAGCGAGGAGTCCAAGAAAGTTTGCCCAGCCGCGGACATGAGATGGAAGGGCGTACACGAAGACGACAGAGCCAAACAAGGCCACAACGAAAAAGGCGATAGACGCGCCAAGGACAAGTACGGCTTCTTTCCATGTCGGCATCTGGGAGTCGTGCTCTTCTTCCAGGGTGGGGGAAGCGTCTCGAGGGAAGAAGATGAGGAACAAGAGCATGCTAGAAGTGGCAGTCAGCAGCTGCATGGATACCATGGCCATCTGTGGACTCATACATGAAGAAGAAGCAGGACCATTGTACGGCTATCTGGACAATTCCCAGCATAGCTGCTGCACACGGGAAGCTACCGATTTCCTTGCAGCAAGCCATATCTCTTGTACTTTCAGGCAGTGTCAGGATGTTGGCTATGCTGGCTGTGCCGGATACGGTGCCTAGCAAGACAAACATGGGACTCAGGCCCCGGGAGGAGCGGCGCGATATGATCTTGTAGTGCTGAGGGAGGTAGGACACGAGGATACCGACGACGATGAAGCTGTAGGACGCGGTGGGTTAGCCGTGTTTCCTTTGATATACTGTGGGATGCATGCACATGAGGCGTACACAGAGACGGAGAAGTTGACCAAGTCCGGGTACTGCAGCTCGGTGCATCGGTCGTCATGGGGATCCATGGCTGTAGAGAGATATCTGTAGAATTCAAAGCAGTCTTTCTATCACTACATGGATTGGTTGCTTGGGGTGGCTTCGGAAGCAGCCGCAGAGATACAGTATGTGCAGGGGCAGTGAGATGGACAGAGAGCGCGTGTGACGTACACGCGTGTCGGCCTGGCAGGTGAGTGAGCTCCGAGCATGCCTCGGCTGAAGCACGCGCACCCGTGCCTATCAACAACGGGCCATGACACTGCGACACCCACCATCAATGAGGACACAACCAGACCGGCCGCCCATCTCTGATCGGGTGCCATGGAGTTCCTGCCCGCCCTCCAGCATGGCATAGACGACCTCAAACCCTCGCTCTTTGAGCTCCTGTCCGAGCAGCAACTCGCCTCCTTGCTACCCCCGTCGCTACGCTACCTGCTCGCCGTCGCCACGCCCCGATACCCGCGCTATCTGTTACCCGTTCTCAATTCCTTTGATGAAGTCTACGCCTTGATAATGCTCCTTGTTGAGCGTCACTTCCTACGCACCTATGGCGGCTCCTTCACCGAGAACTTCTATGGCCTCAAGCGCGCCCGTGTGTTGCGAGTGCGAGGCGGAGAGATCCCGCGTGCCCAGCTCGGCGCATCCGACAGCGTCAGAGAGGCCGTCAAGCTAGGTCGTGGTGATGTGTGGAAGAATCTTGCCGTCTTGGTCGGGCTTCCATGGCTCAAGCGGAAGATGGACGAAGGCTACGATGTCCACGCGGCACATGCCAACCTGCTCGGCCCGGGCTACAACCGCGAAAGAGAAGGATTGAGAGCTGGTGCGACCATCAAGGAGCGGCTGATGCACTACTACAAGTGGTTTCTGCGGAACATATACCCCAGTGTCAATGCCGCATACTACTTTTCACTTCTAGTTTTCAACATGGCATATCTCTTTGACGGCACAAAGTACCACTCGCCATTCATGTGGCTCATTGGCACGAGGATACGCAGATTGGGCGAGGCCGACCACAAGGCGATTGAGCTGGCCACAGCCCCAAGGAATGTTGGCCCTGCGCGGCCTGGAGAAGGCGGATCCATTTTCTCGCCCAGGAATCTCGCCAGGAGTGTGCAGCCACGGCTGTTGAGCTCCTTAAAGATACTGCTCCCCACGAGCATCTTTGCCCTCAAGTTCCTCGAATGGTGGCATGCCTCGGACTTTGCGCGGCAATTGTCACGAAAAGCAGCAGAGAATATCGACCTGCCTCCCCCAATACTACCCTCACTACCGCCCTCGGCCAAACAACAACTATCTAAAAAGGCCGATGTTTCCGAGAAGCCACGACCAACCTCTTCTTCCTCCGACAAAACCCATCGCATTGACCCGCCAATCTCTTCTACCACCCTCCTCCCTATATTCACCGTGCCCTCGCCGCCGTCGTCAGCACTGTGTCCCATTTGCGTCACACCCATTGTCAACCCGACCGCATCACCTACAGGTTTCGTGTATTGCTACACGTGCATACATCGTTGGGTAGATGGTGAACACGACCGCCAGACTGCCTTTATGGAAGGCTCGGCTGGATTTAAGACTGGAGGAGACGAGGAAGGGGGGGATGAGGGCTGGGGCAAAGAAGAAGGCAGCCGAGAAGGCAGATGGGAAAGCGGCAAAGGACGAGATGCAGTGACGGGTAGGAGAGTGCTTGGGGGAACCGAGGGACTTAGGAGAGTCGTTGTTTAGATGTTCGGATGCTGCAGTTGCAGTGTGTTGTAATTTGGCAAGCAGGATAATGATACCACCAGCGGCGACGCATGTTTTTTGAAATCATCTACTCTTTGTCGCTGTTGCAACGTCACACCAAGTGCTTTGCGAAGTGATTTGCGTTATTCCATGAATATCAAGCTGATGTCGACGCCCTTTCGAAGATAACTAAGCAGACCTGCATACTCTGCAAGTGAGTCATTTTGCGTCATGCAGTCATGCAGTCCCGGTGTCCGTAGCAGTGCAACCTCAGGCTATAGCTGACCCACCATGCCGCCAGCCGCAATGTGAAGAGCAACAGCCCTTGGCTGTAAAATGACTGTTTTGCCGGAAAAGTCGGGCAGGTAGGAGTCACGACGTGCGTCTAGAGGCGCGCTTGTCATGTGTCAATCATAAGGCGAAAGGGCGGAAGCCATCACCTTATTCGCTTGGAGCTTCCAAGTTAGGAAAATCACGGTGCAACGCTTTTTCCAGCCGATGCCAATAGCCATTCCTTTATCCACACCCCGCTCGCCATTTTGCTACCTTATAAACCTTTGGACTCCTCTCAAGCGTCCTTGAATCTGCTTTGCACACTCCAATCAGACCAAACACATATATCCTGCCAAGTTGGGGCTCTCCCATTATGGCCCCTCCCCCATCAGCACCGACAGGTAACCCTACTACTGGGTTTGCCAACGATGTCGCATCTCAAATAGAAGGTTTCGTCCAGGCTCAAGATATTTCAGAGGAGGCAATTGCTAGAGATCTCGAGCAAGACAATTCATCATCTGATGAAGATTCTTCATCGGGCTCAGATACCGCCACCCAGTTTTCCATGATAAACTCTTATCGCCGCCCTTCTTGGGTAAATCCTGGTTCGCGGAGTACAGCCATCATATCTTCCAGCGTACCCGAACGCAGCTACATGTCCACTTCGTGGAAAAAACACAGCCATCTGTCCAAGAAAGAGAGGGAACTTGTGCGGAATGAGGAAAGAAGTTTGCTTCGCGACAACGATTTGCTGCCACCCAAGCACCCGAGAAATGCAAGTGACGGACACTCTGATTACGTCAGGTCCGAGATGCCGATTCTCGGACTGCGCAGAGTCAAAAGTACGCCGGACGAAGAGAGCGCCATTGAGTCTGCCTCAGAGCGAACAGCCCTCCTAGGCGCTTCTGCTGGCAATCCCACCCAGCCATATGGCGGATTAGATTCCCCCAAAACCATTAGCAAAAAATGGGACGAGGCGGTTGCCGCCGGAAAAATCAATACGAGTTGGCAGCGCGAAGCAAAAGTCTTGACCAAATCCTCCGCCCCACTTATCCTAACCTTTCTGCTGCAGTACAGTCTGCCCGTGGCCAGTATCTTCACCGTAGGACATATTGGCAAGACCGAACTCGGAGCCGTAAGTTTGGCCAGTATGACTGCGTCCATCACAGGTTATGCGGTATACCAAGGCCTAGCAACTTCACTAGACACGCTTTGCGCACAAGCTTACGGCTCAGGACGTAAACACCTTGTCGGCCTGCAATTACAACGCATGCTGTATTTCCTCCTTCTCATTACCATCCCCATATCCATAGTTTGGGCCTTTGGTACCCGTATTCTTTCCCTCATCGTTCCAGAGGAGGAAACAGCGCGTCTAGCTGGATTGTATCTCAAGATTCTCATTGCTGGAGCACCTGGCTATGCCGCCTTCGAAAGCGGAAAGCGCTATGTCCAAGCACAAGGTATTTTCAGCGCGACCATGTACATTTTACTCATCTGCGCACCACTCAACGCCTTCTTGAACTGGTTCATGGTATGGCATCTTGGCTGGGGATTCATCGGCGCACCCATTGCAGTCTCTATTACTGAAAATATGCTGCCTCTACTTCTCTTCCTCTACGTCCGCTTCGTCGACGGCTACCAATGCTGGGGCGGATTCGACCGCCGTGCCTTCACAAATTGGATGCCCATGATCAAGCTCGCGCTTCCTGGCCTGGTCATGGTGCTTGCTGAATTTCTCGCTTTTGAGATTCTGACCCTTAGCTCAAGCTGGCTGGGTCCTACTGAGCTCGCTGCACAGTCTGTCCTTGGATCCATCACTGGTATCACGTTCCAGATTCCTTTCCCCATGAGCGTTGCTGCCTCGACACGCATTGCTAATCTCATTGGTGCCACGCTTGCGGTACCTGCGAAAACAGCAGCAAAGGTAGCGGTTGTTGCATCGATCATGGTTGGAGTATTGAACCTTTTGTTCCTTTCTTTGCTCAAAGAATCTATTCCACGCTTGTTTACCCCAGATGAAGAGGTCATCGATATGGTCTCCAAGCTTCTTCCACTCTGCGCCACTTTCCAAGTCGTCGACGCTCTAGCCGCCAACTGCAACGGTATTTTGCGTGGTCTAGGCCGTCAGGAAATTGGTGGCTATGTAGGCTTGTTTGCATACTACATTGTTGGCATCCCAATCAGTTTTGGAACTGGATTTGGGCCGCTGGGGTGGGGGCTGTACGGCCTTTGGAGTGTAAGTTTTGTTAAAGTCGTACCTAATGAGAATATACTAATGCATTATAGGGACCTGCCATTGCGTTAGCAATTGTTGCAGCAATCGAAGGATGGTTTATCTGGCGAACTAGTTGGGAAAAGGCAGTTGAAGATGCGACAGCGCGCAATTCTGCCAATTAACTTGCGAAATTTCAAGTCATTTAGCGTATCGTACTTTGCGGAAAAAGATACTCGTAACGTTTAGCGTATTTAGAGATGATACCATGTCTGATGATAAAAAGCATTTGCAACGTAGTAATTTATAAAATTCACGCCCTGCGTTTTCAAGACTGACAGGCTGCACTGAGTATTTCGACGTGTTCTTTTCTAAAATGCACTTCTCGTCCTCTGTCTTTGAAATGACACGGAGTTTTACTTTCCTACATGGAAATTCACATCACTCATTCCCCCTTGTACTCGAAAAAATAAAGCAACAAACTGTACATCGACTTAGCCATCTCCGTCTAATTATCTCAAGACAAGTCCTTCAACTGAAATTTTCCATCACAATCTACCAAAGCAAACGAAGCCTGTTCAATTACGCTACCCAATCTCTCACCTCACCTCCCCCTACTCTCTTCAGCAAACCCATAAAACCTAGCATAAGATACTCCTCCCGGCACCACACTATGCACCATCCCTCCTCCTTGCGCTCAAATAAACCACAAGACATCCATTTCCAATGCGTATCTTACCACTCCTCGTACAAATGCAAGTGCCCTGAGTCCCAATTCTCTAGCCTGAAGCCGTAAACTTCGTCTGGCGTGTTTGCGACAAAGGCCTCTAGACGATGCTGTGTAGACTGTACATTGCTTCGTCCAGCTTCGAGTCTAGTATATTGTCTTTTGTGAATGGAGAAGGATAGAGTGAATAGGCGTTTCGATGATCAAGGTTATGAAGTCAGGTCGATGGGATCCATTGAGGTTGGCTCGCACATTTTGGATGGGTTGGGCTTGTGCAGTGGTAGTGTGGTGCAGGATTTACTGGAGAGATTGTGAAATGAACGGGGTCATTGGAGCGAGATAGTGTGGCGTGATTGTGTAGGTACACTGTGGGGATGAGCCTATGTAATGTGAAGGAGAGGAAGTTTTTTTGGCCTTGGGTTTATGGCTTTACGGGTTGTGTATAGTCTAGGGGAGGCTGAAAGGGGAAATCTTTTGACATCCTTGAGAGGTCATTACATAAGAAGAATGAGTGCTTTTTTTCTTTCAATAAAAAGTACCATGAGGACAGGTTTGCTTGGGTGATCACATTACTTGGTAACGGTAAGCGGGCGGGCAGCGGGGACACAAATTCTACTGTTGTATGAAGTAAACGAGAGTACTTGACTTGTATCTCACGTATAATATGCTTCTTTCGTGCTTGGTGTTGAAGTCACAACTAATGCTGGGTTGGTGCATGAACACGCCGTGCGAAAATATTGTCGGTTATGTCGCGTTAGACTTACCATCGTTGCTTGATATGTGCTATATGTGGGAGTTGAGGCAAATTTGGACAAAGGGAACTTGATTTGAGAGAATGGTTCTGATATCCTCTCTGACCTTGATCTGATCAATGGATTCATGTGCTTAATCAGCTGACTTTGATTAGTCACTACCATTCATGGAGTACTCTGCTGCGGCACTATGTGCAATCTAGATTGCTATCGTAAGCATTCCAAATAGAGATATGAGGTATACGTTTTACAATGCGTAAAGAGGGAGAACTTGCAAGGAAGACGTTCTTATGTCTTCGTGCTTGTTACGCACAAGGAAGCGGAAGGTGGGTTATAGTTGTGCTTGTATCAAAGATACCAGGTAGTAAGTCGGCATCAGCAGCGGAAGATGTACAATAGGTGCAGGGCTTGTACGAATTCTTGGTCTGTGATGCCAGATTGCTTGTTTCAGAAACCGAGCCTCCTGGCTGTCTCAGTTTGGGTTCAAGCGGGTACAACGAGCTTTTATAGGCTGCCGCGTATAACGGGGAGATCTGTCTTCGGGTCTTTGCGTCCTGGTTTCTGCGGCTTCCTAAGGTGGGGGATCTCATGGGGAGGCTAACATCTGCATTCCGACAGGCTTTATCCCAGTCAACTTTGACGCTTTGATCCCATGGAACTGTCGTCTGGACCTTCCATTAGCTGTACGGTTGCAATCCAGCTCCACACCGTTTTTGGGAGCAATTCCCCATTCTAGTCACGCACGACAAACGATCATCCCCATTTAAGTTTGATGGTGTCCGAATTCGAGAGTGGGCAAGGATAAGTTTTCCAGAATACATCCAGGTGTGCTTCTTGCAAGGAGATACTGGCATAGTGTATATCTCCTTCAGTATGCACTCGCATGCTCAGGATGTAGGATTTACATTTAGGTAAAGACTACTAGGGGGAACCATTAGACCAGAGACTCAGTGGACCTGGTGATTCTGCTTTCTTTAGTGTTGACAGTTCCAAAGTCAAAGAAGCCGAACATCTTCTGGATCGGCATCGACGGCTAGGTACCCCACACTGCATGCCCAGACACTTACGCCCTTTTGCCCTTAAAACAGAGATTACTCAAAGCGGCGCCGAGCCGGGAAAATGCACCTTTCGGCGATTTTCATCCTGCTGCACATCAGGGGTTTCAGGTGTTGCCGCCAGTGTAGCGAGACCCTGTTTGCGGATCTGCGGCGGTGCAATCAGTGGCGTGAGCGCGCGTGTATCCCAACATTCGAGCAACTTTAGCCCTTTGATCAAGGCACCGATATGGCTCTTTGACTATCGTCGATCAACTTCTATTGAAGAAATTCGGGCGGCTCGTGCGACAGCGGCCAGATCCTACTGACCGTGTTCTTGACATTCCAAAACGCTTGGCTATCCCATCGAGGCAAAACACGACATGTGGGAACCGCTGAAGTGGACCGAGAATATGCTCTACTTTGGCTGTCGTAATGCTTTAGCAATCGGGGAAGAAGATTTAGGAGTACGATACATGTTTTAAAGGGGGTCCTAAGTAGCGCAGAAAATGCGCTAGACGTGCGTACCTACCTGCGCTACGTGTAGAGCTATACTGCAACAAGTTATCATGGTACCAATGAAGGATAGTTATCATTGCAGTGGATCTGTGGCACGCCTCGTACATATCACCTGTCAATGTTTGCGAGACTACGTTGCGACATGTCACAGTAGCAAACCCCCGAACAATGCCCACCCCCACCTGTCATACGCGTAACTTCCTTGGTAGTGTTAGAGCCCTTTCAGAGCCCTGGTAGCCAAGAGACACACATTGTGTTAAACACCTTCAAATTAATATCAATCCGCCACTGAACAGGTTCACTCACTCTGCAGACCGGATCTCATTGTGTTATTTTTCTTACATTCTTTGCAACTTGTTTTTCTTTCCATTCTTTGCCTGCTGGTTTTGGCACCACTGCTGGACAGTTTCTACCTTCGCCCATCTTCGCGAGTTTTTCTTCCATTCGCAGCGCTCGTTATCAGCCTACATTCATTTCCGAAATCACGGGACTCTGGCAGTTCTTGACTAAAAAAACATTATAACAGGATAAGATAAAAAAAATGGGGTGGGGTGTACTTGAAAGCAGGCGTGCAGCACTTCCCCGCGGCACGGCCATTGTAGGAGCGAAGGAGACAACGGACGACAACTTCTCTGATTACGGTACTGGGAAGAAGGAAAAGAGTGTGAAGCTTTCCCCAGAGCCGAGTGATGACCCAAATGACCCCCTGAACTGGTAAGCATCCGCCAAGAAGTACTTTCTGACACCATTCACTGACCTCTGCAGGACTTTGATGTGGAAATGTGCGCACATTTTCATTCTTGCCTTCGGATCTGCAGTCACCAATGCGTAAGATTCCAACTTGAGCACATGTGAAAACACAACCAATGCTGATGCCTCATAGAACAACCACGATGCTCACGCCTGGCCTCGAGCCTTTGACTGAGAAATTACAGAGCAATGATGGGGATGTATCAACATGGATCCTTACTGCGCCAACCTTCTGGACATCAGCTGCAGCCTTTATCTGTGTTGCTGGAACAGACATCTGGGGCAGGAGAGCATTTTATGTTTGGAGCGTTGCCTTGCTTTCTCTGACAAACTTTGCTGGTTACTTCTCGACAACATTCCCAATGATGACAATTGCTCGAACGGCAGGAGGTCTCTTCTCTGCGCCACTGTTCACGCTTCTTACTGCAACAATCGCTGATATCTTTTTCGTGCACCAAAGAGGCCGATCTATCGCCGTGTGGAACCTCATGCTCAACTCTGGAGCACAAGTCGGGTTAGTGTTTGTCAAGATTCATACCCAAGAACCTTACTAATCTCAAAATCTCGTAGATCAATCATTGCCGGTGTGGTTACGGATGCATTTGGGGTGTCAGCAAACTTCCTCATTACCGGCCTTATCTACGCGTCCATGGTGCCGTTATTCTACTTTACTATATTCGAATCGGCATATTTCAACCGCCAGCCGAGTATCGATACCATCCAAGTCAAGGCTGGCAAGGGAAGCAGCGAGTGGGACGAAGAGGACCTTAAAGGCTCTAACGTACCTCCAAAGAAGTCTTACATGGAGAGACTAGCGCTTTCCAATGGCAGACTGTCAAACAAGTCATTCTTCAAGGGAATAGTTAAGCCGCTCGGACTCATCACCTCCCCTATTGTGGCGTACAGCTGCTTCCTGAACGCCATGGTCTTCTTCTTCCTCGCTGGCATCAACACTTTCATGTCCATCCTTTTGTCAGCACCTCCGTACGACCTTGGACCTAGCGAAATCGGCATGACAAATCTGCCTCCCTTCTTGGTTGGCCTTATCGCAGGACCTCTGTTCGGCTGGTTGTCTGATGCATCTGTTGGGTTGATGGCTCGTTACAATGGCACCAAGAAAGGCATGGTCGAGCCCGAATTCCGTCTTGTGCTCCTTCTTCTCTCAACCCCAATTACGATGGTTGGACTTTTTGGTCTCGGAGGATCGTTCCAAAATTCTCTGCCTCTAGCCTGGATCCTTGTCTGGATGACGGTCACCAATGTGGGCAGTGCTGCTGGCATTCAGATCGCCATTTCCTATGTTATCGACTGCCACCCTGAACATTCTGCTCAGGCCTTCTCTACTATCAACATGATCTCTGCCGCTATCGTGACGGTCGGCATCAACCCTATGATCAACTGGCTTATGACTGACGGGCCTATGGTCGTCTTTGGCAGCATGGCCGCCGCCGCCGCCGCCGTCACCATAGGCGCGCTGCCCCTTTATGTGTTTGGAAAGAAAATCAGAGCTTGGTATGAAAGTGCAGCTTGGGCACAGCGGCTTTTGGATTAAGCCTGAGAGCTTTCAGGAGACGCGATTTACGCATGACAAAAACTTACGACAATACTTTCCGTTATTGCGTCACGAATGATGTTGTGCCATCGGCATCTTGTTTACGAACTTACCATATCTGCAGACGTCAAGCTACTTTAGCTTCGTAGATGTCTAGCACCTTCTTTTCTTCACATAGGCATGTTGTCTACTTTCATTTGTATATTAGGAAGCAGTCGTTACTGAGGCAATGCCCAGCCAATCGCTAGATCAAATGCATCCCCGCCTCAAAAATACTTTGGTTTGCTCTCAACCCCTAAGTGAATCGTTGAGCCTTGACGAACTGAACCCCTTTCTTGCCTTTCGAATCAGCCGCAGACACACAGGACAGGAACCGTGCACACCCTAGTGGCAGGAATACACGCAACACGAACGCTATCACATCCCTCCACGTCGCACCATATGCGAAAGCCTCCTCTGCAATATGTGGGGAGCCCCTGTGGCTGGCTAGACGATGAGTAATCTCAACAAAACAGCATCTAGCACGTTAGCAATCTTGGCAGGCAAGTCGAACCGATGAGTCCAAAGAAAGAACCCGGAAGAAGAGACAATGCGCGAAAGGGATATATTGGGACTTCTATTCCAAGCCAATAAACAATATTTTAGAGGTGTGCTATGTACACGTTTTGCTAACTATGCTAGACTCTGTGCCTCGCACATCTTTTTATACAAAGTTCCGTTTCCGGTTAGCAGTTCGACATGAGTACCCTGCTCTACAATCTTGCCGCCATAGAAGACGCAGATCAAATCTGCGTCCTTGATCGTTGACAGTCGATGTGCGACGGCAATGGTGATTCGGTCACCGTCTTTGGCAGCCTCTGCCAATGCGTTCTGCACAATCTTCTCGCTCTCCGTATCCAAGGCGCTTGTGGCTTCATCAAGCAACAGTATGCGCGGATTGCGTACGAGCGCGCGTGCGATGGCGATACGCTGTCTCTGACCTCCTGAGAGCTGAGTGCCGTTCGGCCCAGCTGCGGTGTTCACTCCTTCTGGGAGCGAGGACACAAAGTCCCAAGCATTGGCGGCGCGTAGGGCTCTCTCTATGTCTGAATCTGCAACTGCGCCTGTTTCCGACGCTGTGTTAGATGCAGCATTGTCTATACCAAGAGCAATGTTCTCGCGAATAGTGCCTTGGAAAAGTGTGGGTTCTTGTTGTACAAGTCCCACCTGAGCACGATACTTGCGTGGATTCAAAGCAGTCAAATTTTGATCGCCAAGTAGAACTGCTCCACTTGTAGGATCGTAGAAACGTTCAAGCATTGAAATAATGGTGGATTTACCACATCCAGAAGCACCCACAAGGGCAATGAATTGCCCTCTAGCGGCTTCCAGGTTAACGTTTCTGAGAACAGGCGCATGTGGCCGTAAGGGGTAAGCAAAGCTTGTTTCAGTAAGTTGCAAAGAGCCTCCAGCATCTGGACTGTTGTCCTTGTTTTGTGATGTTTCCTGAACGATAGGTTGCACTTGGCGAAGCCAGAAAATGGCATTGGCACCGTTCTTGCCTTTAGTGATACCTTTTGCTGTGTTAGAATATGAAGTCTTTCAGAAAATAGGCCACCTGAACTTACTGGTTGAAAATTGGAAGATTTGCGATGTCGACTGTGCGCAGAAAAAGACCGACATGTACGAGACAAAGAACTCGAACATTGTAATCTCTCGAGAAGCGACAAGGCGACATCCGTACCTAAGTGTATTAAGTTAGATCTGAGCGGACGAACGAGTATCTGTGGAGACGAACCAGAATCCAAGAGCCATGAACCAGTATTCTGACGCTTGTGACAGGGCGAACCAGATCATCACGAAGAGAAGATTCTTGCGTGATCCTTTTACAGCTTGATCCAACTCGAAAGTGTACCGGTCCAAGATTGCGTTTTCGATACCTAGGGACGATACCGTGCGGATAGCTGTTGTCGATTCTGATGCAATTGCAGAGCTTGTTGCCAGCCGTTTGGCAACAATACGATCAAGTCTGCCGTCAAAAATCATTTTGATCCAACCAAAACCAACCACGGCAGGTATTCCGGCAAGGACTATGACCAATCCGAGCTTCCAAGCGTAAACCATACCGAGAATTGAGCAGGCAGCAATGCTCAATACTGCGATGAGGATAAAGCCAATGTTGAAACCCATCAACTCAAACACTGCTTGAGGGTAAGAGTCGATACGGCTCGCAAGTGCTCCAATATTGTTTTCCGGGCGGTCGAAGTACTCGATATCTTGACGGAGGATCTCGTTGAAGATTTGTTTGCGTAAGTTGTGGGCCAAGCTCTAGATTCGGAACTGGTGAGTACAATAAGCAGTATCGCCAAAGTTCTTTCGAGGCTTACCTGCGCAAGTGTGTTTGTTCCCCATCCCATAACGTAGTAGGAAAACAAACAGGCTCCAGCGAGTGCGACAAACATGGCTGCATAGAAGTCACCTTGGCGGGTCATCTCTGACCCAGTCAAAGTGAAGACATCAATCATGTTAGCCATAAGAATGGCTTGTCCAGGAAACAAACCCGCTACAAGACGGTTACTAAAAGTAAAACGGGACAGAAAGGATGGTAAAAAGGAGTGCTTACCAGAAACGACACAGCCGAAGAACATGGCTGAATACGCCCATTTCAAGTCTGGGGTTTCAGTGATGAGTCGCCATACAACTGCCAACAATCCAAGTTGATTCGAGTCGTCGTCATTGTACCTGTCAGTTCCAGCCTGGATGGGGGTACCTCCTTGATTTGTAGTAGTGTGACGAGCCAGAGTTCCGTTTTCTTCATAATCCCCATCTTTTGAAGCCTTTTCATTTAGTTCTTCCACACTCGTGCCATCGGATTGATCCTCACCATCAACAGTAAGTTGTTGGATGGTTACGAGGCGAGAATAGGCCCTCTTCATGGCGATGAGATCGTTGTGCGTTCCTTGTTCGATGATCTCTCCCTTGGACATGACGACAATGTTGTGAGCATTGCGGACTGTAGCCAGTTTGTGTGCGATGACAATCGTGGTACGGCCAGCAGAAGCTTGGTCCAGGGCTTGTTGAACGATACCCTCTGCATGAGGATCGAGTGCGCTAGTTGCTTCGTCCAGCAGGAGAACCCTAGGGTTAGACACCAGGCTTCTCGCAATGGCAATACGCTGCTTCTGCCCGCCAGAAAGTAACCCTCCACGCTGGCCAATCTCTGTATCGTAGCCGTTCGGCAGTTGCGAGATGAAGTCGTGGGCGTATGCGGTCTTGGCAGCGGTTACAACGTGGCTCATTTTGTCTTCTTTCGAGGCATCCTCAAGGTCTGTACCATAGAGGCCATTCGCTATGTTATCAAACACAGATCCACGGAACAAAACAGGCTCCTAGTAGACAGTAATAGTTAGCAGTGTATCTGCAAAGATTAATCCCTAACCATACCTGTTGTACCAGACGAACGTTCTTTCGCAGCCAGGCAATATTCAGTGAGCTAATGGGTCGACCGTCAAGCTTGATTGTTCCGGAGGAAGGGTTATACCAGCGCTCCAGAAGACCGACTATAGTACTCTTTCCAGATCCACTGTGGCCTACGAGAGCTGTAACCTTGCCGGCAGGCGCACGAAGCGAGAAGTTTTTCAGCACACGAGTGTCAGGCCTAGTAGGATACGAAAACTCAACGTTCTCGAGCTCGACATCTCCAATGAGTGAGGTTGGTCGTTCTCCAGATGGATCCATAGGATCGATAGCTGTTTGTCTATCAATGACCACATAGAGTTGTACTGCGGCAGAGGCTGCACGGGTGAACTCGATAGAATGTGGAGCCAGCTGAGTGATACTGAGTGCGGCGATAACGACAGACAGCAAGACTGTGAAGACATCTCCAGTGTTTGCAATCTCGCCACTGGAAAGCATGTGAATTCCTCTCCAGAATGCAAGTGCATTGCCCAAATAGATGATGGTGTATTCAGCTGAGAACAGAATTCCAAACAGAGGCGAAATCTTCTTGCCCCAGCGGTGCGCTTCCTTGAGGAATGAATCGAATTTTTCAACCAACTTTGTTCTCATCTCAAACGCATGGACTGTACGAATACTGGCGATAACACCTTCAGCAAAGGAGTTTGCGTCGGCATAATGCTCGAGGATCTTCTCCTCATAGCCGGCTTCGACAAAAGCGCATCCAATCATCACACCAACAGTTAAAGGTGCGACACAGCAATGATAAGCGTGAGTTTCCAGTTGGTGACGAAGGCAATGATAAAAGAACTGAAAAAGGCGGACAGGCCTTGTATGGTCAGTCCAAACTTCTCCGAGATGCCAGCTTGGACAAGCCGACCATTGGAGTAGGCCTGTGTTGCAATGGATCCGCTCGTTCCAAGGTCGAAGTAGGCAACTTCTTGTCGTAGCGCAGCCTTGAGGTAAGCGTGACGCAGATTTCGAACGATTCGATAGGCGCTGTACGTAAGAAGGAAGTTGTAAACGTATGCCATGACCATTCTGCCGATGCCCAAGAGGAAGAAGTAGAACGCGAGCTTCGCACCCGAGTTCCGAAGGCTGTCCGCTGCAGCATTTCCAGAGTCGAAATCAGTAAATTCAGTAACGAATTTGCCGAAGATGATATTCTGAGAAGCAATTCCAACTCCAGAGGCAGACGCAGCAATGCCAGCAATGCTTATCATGATCAAGTCGGAAGTGTTGGCATACTTGAAGACTCTCTGTTTGTGAGAACATCCTATGAATCAGAAAATGTTTGATATTGTTTCAATGACGAAACTAACCCAGTATGCTTTCCAAGTGCTCATGGTCACCTGTTCTTTGGATGTCTCCTTCTCCATGTCGATGGTGATGCTGGTCTTGTCTCCGCCGCTTGTAATGCCCATGGTGATTGGTAGGAGGTTGATTATGTGATTTAGAAGTAGGAATTAAGTACGCAAGCCTGCTGAGACGAGGGATATTCTTGATGGGTGCCGCAGGAACCAATATACCTTGTCATGTATCCATAAAGGGCGTCACTTAAGGGCGCAAACATGTTGAGGACATTGGCATCCATGGCCAATCCATCCGACTGCTGGGTTGAAGCAATACCGACGCGATTTACACGCACACATCGACAAGTGCAACCGATGGGTTCCACAAAGACGGAGGAGTTTCTGCATGGGCCAGGCTAGACTGTCTGAGGTTGCATGCCAATGCCGGCGTATACGCGGTGTCGAAGTGTCCTCGGCCTCACTTCGGGCCGTCCTTGCAGAACCCAAGATCCAGTGGGCGGGTATCCTGAGGTTCTCGAGACAGAACGTAGCAAAGAAGACGTTTGGAACTCGCTTGGTCAGCATTCTACAGAACACTGTTACCTATTCTGATAACTAGGGGTTCATGGAGGCTTGGCTGGCTCGACGCTGTCTGTGGTTGTCACGTAAAAGCTTCGCGCATGCATGGTAAGAGCCGAAAACGTCAGCTATTAAGCTCACCGGACGTATCACGGTAGTTACCCACAGGCGGGAGGAGCAATAAGCGAAGGGCAAATGGAGGGGCCGATTGCGCCCTTCCCCATGTCTGCAATCGCTCGTAGTTGCGGCGCAAAAATGCTCCGGCATCTCACGTGTGCCGATGCGGCAGTTTGTGATGGATGCAGGGATATCCTGCAGGAGACTATACAAGAACAGGTCTAGCCCTAAAATACACTGGGTTTCCGTTTTCATCGACTTTGGTGTATAATGGTTCATTGAGGAATATGACGAGTTGCTATGAGGTATGCTGCGCACGAGTATTTCAACATTACACTATTCTCAATCTTTCTAAATCCAAGATCCGTGAGCATACATGAGTCTAGAGCAGCGCCGCCGTTACTAAGACTCAGCAGCAGAGCAGCCGTCGGAAGAGAAATAACTTTGAACAGAAGACCATGGCTGAACAATGATAACTTTTGGTTGTAGAGCACAGACGCTTTGGCCTGGTTTGTGCTGTCGAAAGAAAGAAATTACAAGTATATACATGTCATCACCAACTAATTTTAAGTCATACGATCTTGTAGCGCCGATATCCTGGCTCGATCACCCAAGAACTTTAATCATAGCTTCCCTCCACTTCTCTCCCCATCTCCTCATTGCATACAACGCTGCCAAACCTGTAATTATACTCCAAATACCCAGAATCGACATCAACCACCCGTTTCCAATCGCACTTAGAATCGGCTCGGCGACTACAGCACCAGTGAAAGAGAAGATATTACGCACAAAGTTATTCAACGCAATGCCGCTTGCGGCTCGTCTGGGCATAAACTCGGTCAACATTGTGTTTACGAGGGCAAAAATCAGCATGCTACCAATTCCGAAGAAGAAGTTGGCAATCATGGGTACAATCCAATGAACTCCACGTTCGACGGTCCAGCCGTAGGCGACCAAGGCTGCAGGCCAGAGAATAGCAGCAATCCAGGCATTTTCTTTCATGCGATCAAGAGGGCGGATAACGAGCTTGCCGTGTTCGTCGTACCTGCCTGCTTTGCGGGCCTCGCGGAGCATGATGGAGTCGATCCAGCGGCCGCCATAAACAGAAGCAAGAAGGTAACCAGCAGAATTAGGAATATAGAGTAGGCCAACAATCAAAGTGGAGAAGGAGTAGGGAGGGCCTGAAAAGGTCTTTTGGATGCTGATGTTGAGGATGTAGAGGGAGCCGAAGGTTATGCTAGCAGAGTATACTGTAAGCACAACCGGTGGGAAGCGGAGCCAAGCTATTATACGAAGAGGGTCGATGAAGATTTGACGGGTATGCAAGAGTAGGCTTTTGGTTTTCTGCACTGTGGAGGCATGCGTGATGCTCCTTCCAAGAGGTGTACTGGATTCCTTATTCTTGGTGCCATCTAAAGGCGGGGCAGTAGGATCTGCAGATGGTTTCTCCTGCCGATGCAGTGTTTCTGGCAGAGCAAAGATGATGAAGATGACTGTAATGCCTCCGTAAACGACTAGGAACCACTGTGTGCTCCGCCATCCGAGTTCCGCTCCGAGAGCACCACCTATGATGGGAGCAAAAAGAGGACCACACAGTGGGCCGAGGTAGAACAACCCAATTGCTCGACCTCGCTCTTTCGGCTGCCAGATGTCGGCGATAGTTCCGGCGCCCACCGCTTGGACGGAAGCAGCTGCGCCACCGGAAAAGACACGGAAAATGATCAACATATCGATCGTTGTGCTAATGGCTGAAAGTATAGCAAAGAGAACAAAGAAGACAAAAGAAGTTATGTAAATCGTCCGTCGACCCAGTCGTTCGGAAAAGGAGCTCCACCACAAGGGAAAGATGGCCATACTCAGCATGTATACAGCGACGGACATGTTGGTGACAGCCTCGGTTGCATCAAAGGCTTTGCTGACATCCTGGAGGACCGGCATGACGATAGCAGAGCCCATTGGCCCGGCCATAGCACAGAAAGCCACGATGAAAGTAAGAAACCATTTCGTTTTGCGCGCGTAATGCTCTGGGTTCTCGACTTCGGGAATAAGGGTAAAGCGCGCAAGAAGGCCGCGCCTTTGAGAATGAGGAATTATTACTGTTTCAGGTTTTACTGATAGAGTTCTTGTCAGGTCCCCTTGCCGTTGTTTTGTGTCCAACTGGTTTGATTGTTCAGTGGTAGTTGCAGAATGGCGTGAGGTGTTTGAGGTATTTGAGGATTCAATGGCCATCTCCTCCTCTTTAGATGTTCTTTGCCTCTCTTCGTTGCTATCATCTCCCGGTCTTTCCTCCATCTTCTCATTTTGGTCCATCTGGTTGGCACTTTGGTCCTGGGACGACATCCTGGGTGGCGATCCTAATGTCGTCATTGTCGCGAACACGAACGATGTGAAGAGAGAAGAGAAGAACAAGGAGGACTCGACGATTATTCACGGCGCATTGTATCAACTGACCGGTTCCAACGATGGCGCTATTATTCCCGTATGCACAAGAGCTACCCCGATAACTGTGTCACTGTCGTAATGTGTCGGCTGCATGCAGCCGAAATAATGAGCTGTCTAGCAACAGCAATCTCCTTTCTTCACCCGTTTCACCTAACCAGATGTTGCAAAGAAAACCGAGACTAGAACTGGGCAAAGGAAAAACAAGCAGCCTGCATCTCGGAACATGTCCCAGTATGATCTTTTTTTTTCCTGCACAAACTGAAGACTGCTAGTGATAACCGAGGAAGGCGGTTTGCACTCAGATATCATTACTCAAGCATCTTGGCCAACATCGTGCTCTAGCGGGCTCAAGGCTGCATGCATGCGACTGTTCTCGTACGAGGCCGCAGACAAAGGTACCTTTATTCGTGGCGACTTGCATTGGATTGCGCTCGTGCACTCGGACGACTACAGATCGGAGAAGCTCCCGGCAAATCAACAGTAAAGGCATATCTCCGCGGTGTACCACTCTTAGCGCCTCGTTTCCACACTTTAACATTTCTGGCGGGGTAGATCTGAGCGCCACAACATTGTAGAGCTGCTGAAAGTGTTGCATGTGGCAGCTCCGCAACGTCAATTGCGGGGAGATGAAGTTGGCGGACATGTCTAGTTTTGTCGGTGTGTGAATGGGAAAGAATTTATCAAACCATTGAGCCTATGCTGGTAGAGTCGACGTTGTAAGCCTATACGCACTATACCGAGACTTAGAGCTTAGCTACTAGTCACCCCGCATTTACATAGCTCACTCGAGGCCCTTTGACTTCCTTGTTCACGTTAATTAACACCTTTACACAAGCTTGATAGCGCCTTATTCCTTGCGGCAATCACACAATGGCAACCCAAAACCAGGATCGTCTTCGCACGCTCTTCGCTTCCGCTCCCGACTCGGCCCACAATGACCGCTGGGATGACCTTTGGCGCGAAGCTACGTTCCTGCCATGGGATCGGGGAAACGCCAACCCTGCGCTGATAGATGTTCTCTGTGAGCGGTCGCGTCCTATATCATCTCCAGACCCGAATCCATCCCTGGGCGCGCCTCCACCAAACAGCGAGTCAGCAGGTTATGCGTGCCTACCCGGACCACTAAGGGCAGATAGGAAGAGGAGGAGAGCGTTGGTACCAGGGTGTGGAAAGGGATACGATGTAGCCTTGTTTGCAGCACACGGTTATGATGCCTATGGTTTAGAGGTGTCTTCACATGCTGCTGAAGCTGCGAAGAAATATTTAGAGGATCCAGGAAAAGGTCCACTTGAGGGGGAGTATTCGGTAAAGGATGAGAAGACTGGAAGAGGGGCGATGAAGGTTGTCTGCGGTGACTTTTTTGACGATGGGTGGCTCAAGAACGTCGATGGATGGGAGGAAGATGCAGGCTTCGATATTATCTATGACAATACGGTGGGTGCTAGCTGTCGCATGCCCATGACTTCTATCCATGATTCTAACACAACGCATAGTTTTTATGTGCTCTTCCACCCTCACTCCGTCCCAAATGGGCATCTCGCATGACAACCCTTCTCCGTCAATCGACTCCAAACGGAACAGGCACGGGCGGCGTCCTAATTTGTCTTGAGTTTCCAACACATAAACCCGCCAAATCTGGTGGTCCCCCATGGTCGTTGCCACCACTCGTGCACACAGAGTTGCTCAAACAACCGGGCCAGGACATATCCTACGATGATCAGGGTGTAGTAAAAAAGACAGACCGAAACGAGACCGATGATGCACTAGTGAAGATCGCCCATTTCACACCCAAAAGGACACACGAAATCGGTGTCATCCAAGGCGTTGTGAGGGACTGTGTGAGTATGTGGCGTCACAAGGCAGACTGTCCAGAGGAACAGAGGTGGCATTGAACACGCTGCGCATGTGCAAAATGCCACTGATCGTCCCGTCAAAATGCCGTTCAACCAATTTTCCGCAGCGAGTTGTAGTGTTCTCCCAATCCATGGCTATGCTTGTAGTAGCCCAACCAAATCTCTCCCTTTTCTGTGATGTCGTCTTCGGCTTCGATCTTGTCAACTCTTCCATCACTATGCAGCACGCAGATCCTCAGCCCGTAGGACCTAGCCAGCGCAAGAAGTTCCAGATGCCCACCCCATTCTCCAGTTTCCCTAATCTTGCGAATGTGTTCGGGCAAAGGATCTTCCATGAAACCCGTAAAGTCGTCGGCATGCCCTTGTATCCAGTCTGCCGCTGCGTGTCGCACCACCTTGTAACCTTCTGTTTTCTCAAGTTCGTTCTTTGCATCTCCTCCAATTAATGTAACACCTATTCTTGGTTGCAATCCCAACTCCCTTGTTTGCAGCTGGTCTGCTACCGCAGCGTACAAGCAATGCCCGTCTGCCCTTATCTCGTGGAGTACAAGGCCATGCTTCTCCAGTTGTGCCGCCATACGTTCCCGCTCGAGTTCTCGTGGATTTGGTGCATTCGCTGCTTCGCGCTCGGCTTCAGCAATCATGGAGGCCTGTTCAGCGGCCCGGCGTGCAAGACGGGCTTTGGCGCGATTGGGTTTCTTCGTCCTAGGTTCTACAATACTCTCTTTGTTGCCACTGTCCTTGTTTTCGTTTATATCTCCATTAATCTTGAGCTTTTCCATATCATCTTGCACGTTCTGTGTCTCATCCTCTGAAGGTGGTTCGTCGTCGTCATATTTCTCTTGGACAATCTCTCCGTTGAGGATGGCAAGTTCATGCTCCTGCCGCTCTTTCAACTCCCTCTCTAAACGTTCGCATTCTTCGTTGACACCCTTCCGCGTTTTCTTACTCGCTTGCTTCTTCTTTTGTGTCGTACGTGAAACGAGGTCGCGTTGTTCTTTGCGATGTCGGGCTTGAAGTGTTTCCAGGGTCTCTGGTTCTGGTGTTAATGACGAGTCGGCCATTATCGAAGAAACTTTACGTTGAAAGAACGGAAGCTGCGAAAAGGAGGAAAACTAGGAGTAGCAGTAAAGACTGTGGGCGCAGCACTTACGGATCGACGCGAGAATGGTGGGGCGTGGGGTTCTGGCGTCAACTCATGGGGGTCATCGGATCATAGTTTCGCCGATATCTAGATATGGGCTTGGAAAGGGAACAGTCTCTGTCCCCAATTTGAGCTTTTGCTTTGGAATCACTGAGCTGCATACCGAAATAGTCGATATATTACACAACGTCTTGAGCATCTTCTCTTTCTCTCATATTACTTTGTCCCTTCTACCTACACGTCTTGTTTAATTCTCGCGTTTTGACAAAATGGGCAATGGTGCCGAAAAGACCCCGTTTGATGTCCAAGTTCATTTACTCACGCTCGATTTGTTCTCAGATTGATGCTCTGTTTTGCACCCACCTAGATGACTCAAATTTGACCCTTAGATGGCGTAGAGTGTTCTCAACCACCAAGTTTGTATTCGACGTGAAAGTGGATCAAAGCTGAAGCCTGAGAATCCTGTGTGCGACCTGCGTAGTCACTTCGAGTGCGTTTTCAGATCCCTTGCTTGCTTTGCCATGCGGTGACTGGCCTTTTCTCATAATTTATGCATTATTCATACTCAGCTGTTGATGCCTGAGCTCATCATGTGTATGGATGTATGGCTCAACTACTAAGATCGCCGCCAGGGCTGAGTTTGGTATCGAACAGGAACAAGAGGTTAGCGGGGTTCCTTCAGTTGAGAATTCCTAAGTAAGATGATGATAGCCTGTAGCTGAGGAAGCTGCGTTGCGCTGCTCCACCGCCCTCTCTCACCTCTCACCTCTCATACCGCTGTTCTACTCTCATTTCTTGTACCACTTCTCTGTCTACAATACTATAGCTCAGGTACAAAACCCCTCGATTACTTACCAACCTCGATCTCTATTATCACTGCCAGAGAACCTCTGCCATCATCACGTTGCTAAGTTGACAGCTTGGTTCCAGTGGCAATGCCATTCCATGATGAGGACTGGGAAGAGCTGCAGCGTGACTGCGACACCTTTCCAGCCTATAGTGACTATCTGTATGGCCCGGATCATCGTCTTGTAGTCACTCAAGAGCCCGGCTTGCACCCTTCAATCTATCTAACGCCCACACCACAATCAGCCCAGAACACTAGAAGCGTGCCAAACGATGCGTCACAACCCCGAAGGCAGCTTCGCTCTATGACGGAGAATAAGGACTCAAGGAGACATGCGATGGGCCAACAGCATGGTTGCATCTACGCACCATCTACATCACAAAGGGATACTCACCCAACGCCAGTAGGAGCGGCTCAGCATCAGCATCCTATAGAGAACTATGCTTCTCTAGCTGGACCTTTGCAGAACCATCCACTCTCGGCCTCAATACCATCAACTCAGATGGTGAGTTTGCAACTGTTTCCTGCTATTCTCTCATTACTAACTAACATCCCTCAGCCGTTGTCTACCCTTGGTCAACTAAAACCGCTCACTCCTCGTATTCGGCATATTCAGTAGGACAATCACCTCCCATCTTTCCGGAAGTCACTGAGGCCGGTATTCATCAGGCATCCGCTCAGCTGCGTGCAAACATCAATCCTTGGATTCCTCTAATCTGGCATTATCTTCAAATCGTCCTCCAAATACCTAGACCGACGTCAGAACATGCTCTACAAGAGCATTATCGCGCCCAGCAATGGCTTTTGTCGTTCAGATCGAGCATATCTCATGAAGGTCGTATCTATTTAGCGCAGGTTCTCGAGCGTATGAAGGCAGAGAAGGCCGAAGGGAGAGATCCGCTGCTTTCGATTGGACTCCAAGCCTAGCATAACCACTTTAAAGAACAAGCAGTAGGATTTTTCTCCACAGTATGCAAACGAGAAGTTGATGTAAGCTGAGGCATATAGATTCATGAGGACTGCGCACCCTATCTCATGCCGCCGGCACCTATCTTCACCGACAAGGAGTATACAAAACCGAAAAGTATGACACTGCTAGTATGGAACCCTGTGGGATACGTATACAAGACTAGGGAATACCGAGAATAGTTCAAGGAGCTGAAATAGGCCTCAGCATCTCATGGCTATACACAGGACATTACTTTTGACGAGTGATAGCAGATTCTGAGACACTCCGATACCACGCAGCTTCGACCGTAGAAAGAATCCCAGTCCTTCACTCAGTGTTTCCATCATATATGAAGACGCTTGGGTGTGTAAATGCTTCTAAGAACTAATTTGAGATTCCGTAGACTGCATTGCTGCACGTTCACATTGCCAATGACAACATGTGCCTACTAACTCCTCACATTCCAATTAAGATAGACCGTAAAATTCCGTACTTTAGCAGCCCCTCGAAGTCAATTTCAGGACGGCAGTCCAAGTCATATACCCAGTCACTATCCCGCTCTAGTAAGACATTGAGGGTCCCTCTCTCTCTAGTCGCCAGATCACCTGTGTCTATACTTATATTGTGTCATTCTAGCTGCTGAATTATTCGTCATCTTAGGGTTTTTCAATTGTTTCATCGTCTTGGCAATATGTAAACAAACTAATTGTGTCCTTAGTTACCAAGCCCACTAGCTAGTAATCTGTACCGAAACAGCCCTTCACCGAGACCAGTTGTCGGAGCGTACTAGGAGCCGATCCCCATCCGAGACTGATAATCAGGCTAGAACAATAGTCCGGAACTAGTTCGGACTGGTAGTAGGCTGGTATTTAGATAAGAAGTATAGGTAGTAACCGGAGGACTGTAGCTATGGTAGATTCCTGATGTCCTCTCGTACCAGGCCTACAGATTTCTATTTGAATCAAGACTCTTCTGCTGTCCCATGCACTCTCATATGCCTCTGAGTGACACTAACTGCCGACACTGGCCCGAGTAGTCTTGCCGGCGCCGTTACATAATCCAAGGTTGCTGTAGTTTACTTATACAAACTACAGTCGCTAAGCCTTCATGCGTTTCGTTTATACGACACAAAGCCGAGCGCAATTATATCATGCTCCTCTCTTATTTCATTAATATTAACTGAGATCTTGAGAGTTGTTCTTCTTGGTGATCTTGGATTCGGATCAGCAGAGCAGGTATGACCCTAGTTAGGAAACGCGCTAGTGACATCAGGAACTTGTCGCAGTTTGTTAATTCGAGCAGCTGTGAATTGAATAGATCCTCCTATACCAGAGGTTTCTGTTGCTACTAACACTAGTCCTGTTTGACAGCTTGACATCTTTTAGCTGTTGTTTGTTCAATTTCTTGCTATACCTCTCATTAAAAAAGAACGTTTTGTTAGGGAAACGCCGGGTTCTGGGGTATGTACATATAACTATAGCGATAGTATTCCTACTATGGGTAGGCTTGGAAGGACCGAATTTCTGCCTAGACGTACGGGGCTTTGGTCACGACAGCAACATTTGACTAATAATCGATTTTAATCAGAATACTACAAGTTAGCTTATTGTGGTAGATAGATGTATACATAAATAGTAGAGGGTAAAGCTCTCTAAAAGATCAGGATCCTCCTCCGACTTCGTCTTTTGCTATTTAAGATACCAACTTCTCTCACACTTTGCGATTCACTACCATGAAGAACGTCTTTACTCTTCTTGTCCTCCTTAGTGCCACAGCACTAGCGGCACCAACAACGGCACCAGCGGCTTCTAAGTCTGGTAATATCATAGCAAGACAAGATCGATGCGAGATCTGTTCAGATAGGTTCCCTGGTTTCGTTACGTGTTGTCCTACTAACCAGCGGGTAATTCGCACGGTAAGGTTTCCTATTCTGTGTAGGGGTATATCCCTCTCCATCTCTACAGAGGCTAATCGGTATATAGCCACTTGATAATCAGGGTAGTGTTAGTTGTACTTGTGGATAAGAATATTAGGTTTGTATAGTCGATATATAGAGTCCTCTTAGTAGTAAGAGTTTCACCTTGGTCGACTATACGTATGGAGATATTTTAAGGATTTCTTGTATACAATAATAAACCCCTATTCCTCTCTAGTCTCAATTCTTGAGAGGGTTGAAATCTATTTGCACCTTTCCTCGTGACAAAACGATCTCACTTCCCTTATCCATTTATTCTCTGCTACGCCTTTCTTCCAGGAATCCTTATTTGAGAAGACAATTTCGTGGAAGGAATCGGCAACACGTGGCTCAACTGCAGCATGTGCATTTACCAAAATCGTATCTATGGGCAGTAAATATAAATGAAAAGGTAATGTAGAATGTCAAAGGATGGCATAGGGCCTTCATACATATCAATCGGCGATAGATCGATAACGAGCAATGGGCTGGGTTCTGAAATGGGCAGATTCTCTATTGGGTTTGAGCCTCGTGTATGAAGCTGTCATTTTCTCGAAGTCTAGTCAGCAAAGCTGCTGAATCATTGTACATGACGAACATACTGCCGCCAAGTGTAGCTTCGTCGCTTTCATTGATTCTCACAGCATCCCTTGGCGATGCAAAGCTTTTAAAGTAAGGATTAGAGTGTCATTTCGGTTTTAAAATGCGGGGCGGGCAACTCTAGGATCATTTCGAGTGCACTCTACTCCCCTGGTAGCAGAATTTGCTGATGATGGTCTTCTGTTACCGCTGCCCTTTCTGGAATATTCTAGATCCCCCGAACTAGTAGCTTTAGTGGGATAAATGTTCCTTGCGTCTTGGTTGCTGTTGAAAGGCGACTGTATGTAGATACAAGTACAATTGTAGAGGTCGCGATATCATGACAATGCTTCTGTTGAAAAAAGAAGTGTACGAACGAACAGAAGAAGACTGAGAATTCAAGTTCGAGGAATAACAGAGAAGCCTGATTCAACTCTCAGGTACGGCAGTTGCCGGTTCTATCACACAATGCAGTCTGGCGCTTGCTTTCCGCTCCGATGGCCCTTTTGGTCGTGAATGAATGCTTTGAACTCAGAATTACTTCCTGAATTTGTTACCTCATTGAGATCAACCACCGCATCCGGCTGGAGTAAAATTCTCACCCTGCCGAACCGTGATTCATATCGCCACAATACTGTCTTTTTAAGGGCTGTTTCAAAGTTACCTAGATCTTCGAGAAAAGCACCGAAACTTGTAAACCAGTTGGGTATTCTGTAAGCGGCTAGCTGCAAATTCAACATTTCGTAGATGCTTCTTGTCCGAGAACCTATAATTGCGCCCAGGGCCAAGATTGAAGATAACAACAAGATAATAGCGCTGAAATAAATGACATGAAGCGATAAAAGAAAGGAACAACCTGTTTTCATCGATTTTGAGATTTCTCATCGCAGCAGGTATGAAGGAGCTGCGATGTGGACAATAGCCATATAACCAGATGCTCAGGAAACTGCGGCCAATGCCTACCAATAACAACTCACTTGTTCGGAGGATTTGGTGGCTTTTTATGTTTCGCAAGCGATCGAATAAATGGGCAGGATGGCTTAACGATTAATAAAACACGAGATGAGTGGGTGGCCTGTCACCCAGCTGATCAGACCATGCCCGCTGACTTCATAGCGGTGTTCGAGAAATAGAATCCTGTTTTACATGAGAAATGTCTTTCACGAAAGCCCGGCAGCTAAGCTCTGGCTTTTGGAGATCATGTAGAATACAAGCATTGTTGATGGCGTAGAAGGCGATGGAATTACGTATCTTTCTTACGGCGGAGGCTTGTCTCCTGCCTAAAAAGGTTAGTTATAGGATCCTCGACCGTTCACCTTCCTGAATGTGCATCCCTTTCCGCATCATCTTTAATCTTCGCAAACCCTCATTGACATCTTTTGCGGATTGCGAAAAAAGGTCAACTACAGCAAAAATGAGTGTCACTATGTCATCTAAATCTCCTTCTACTGTTAATCAGACGAGGTTTGCGGGCTTCGCCGACCTCCCAATAGGTACAGCAAACAACCTCGGCATAATGCGTTCTCAGCTTACAGGCGCGTAGAGGTGCGCAACCGGATATATACGATATGTGCAAATGACCAGGAACGACTCATCGAGAAGGAAGTCAGCCGACGCAGTACAACTACCACAAGTGGTGCTTTCTGGGCGGCGCGCGGTTTCTACAGCTTAACGCAGGTTTCTCGCCAAACGCGCAAGGAGTTCCGTCCTCTGTACCTGAAAGACCGAGCCATCTCAGTGCACATTCGTGATGCACAGGATTACCTCAATACCATCTATCCAGTTTCCGGAACAAGTGCCATTGACCGCGACAATATTGTCGCCTGGCTTACAATCCGCACTGATGTAGAACGCCGTGGCAAATATGATACACCCATCGAGATTCGGCCTCTTCTGGCCACCCTCTTCAATACGCCTGGAATAGATTTCGAATTCACCGGAAAGGGCGGTGCCATATTCAATGAACTCTTCCTCGGATATGAACCAGAGTGGAGAGCTGCCGTCAACAATGAATTCAAGAGTGTGGAGTTGAAAGAGCCAAGCATGTTCGGCATGAGGCTCGTCCTGGATCCAAAATGCCCGACTCCATGGATTAAGCAGTGTGCGATATCTGTCACCAGGCTACCCCATGTTCCAGAGGAAGCACTTGAGTGGTTCAGCGCGTTGGGGCTTGACACGGAAAATGACATGATCTTTGTTAGACGAGGTGCGCCAAAGTGGCTGCGTGGCGATTTCATGAAGGCATCGAAGTGATTGTGACACTGGGTGCCTACGCAAATGGTCAATCTTTGTCTTTGATTAAAGGTAGTTTTTCGTGGGTTTGGGAGGTTTCCTAATATGTTTTGCTTGGTTGGCCCAATTACTTCCGCAAACACACGTGACTCTGATGTCATATTTGTGATGCGCTAGAATTGTGAAGCAGGCAACATCGCTGCAGATCAAACGTCAAATTTCCTTGAAGCCTATGACAACTAACGACTCCAGATCAATCTCAGCCTTTTCCCTAGGAGTGCAAACATACAACCAAGGCAGACTAATATCGCGTTAGGAAGTGGCAGGCTTCCTGGATGAGTTGACTTGTGGTCTACGACGGTACTTTCTACGCCATCGCTGCATGAGCTGTATCATCTCACCCGAAAGAGTCGTATTCACGTGTGTTTGGGATCAAGAACGTTTACCATGGATTCTGCAGCTTGGTGAACGGTAGATCATGCGAAGAAAAAGGCCGACTAATAGCAACAACACTTTGAACAACTGGCTTCCATAACTACCTGATACCAGCCGTCCCGGCGGACTATCGTGCGGTGTATCCACAAGTCGGTTGAGCTGGGAGATGGTGTCTGAATACGCCACAAAGAGACGTGCGGGTGCAACTAATCTTTTGACGTAGACACAAGCCAAATGCGATCTGAAAGCGTCAGAGACTAATGTATACACGCCAGTACATTTATCGGAGACTATTGTTAATTATCAAAATAATAAGGAGTACTTCCTAGCTCGCGTGTTTCCATGCTTGGAAGACTTCGTGGACTGTTTTATCGCTCGTGTGGAGCTGCGAGAGCCTAACATCGAGGCTAATAGGCAGGCTGACGCGCATACAGCAGCAAAGCGCGCCGTCGTGAGTCTACGGTCTCTAAGGGGTAGTGGGAACTTACGGGACACGAATCAAACGGCATCAACAGATTTGCTCATGGGAATGCGACTCCAATTATGGACGGCAGTTCATACGAGTAACATGAAGAGACTGGACCACGAAACGTTTCAGAACAGTATGCCCGAAAAGACATCTCCAAAGCATATTTACGCGGAAGCACCCTGCTGTCTTCCTTAAACCCAAACAGTGCAGAAGTATTCAGTGGCATTCGGTAATTCCAACTCTGTTACATTACCAGCACCATTGATTTGAATCCGATTGCAACACCAGCGCAATGCTCTGAACCTAGGTCAGTGCTAGCTTTTCAACAGGCACCGTAGCGACAAGTATTAGAGCAACAACAATATTGGCCAATGCCCACGAGTGAAGGCTGAAAAGCGACATTTTCAGCCCATGCTACTTCAATGCACTCGTATTCGTCTCGGGACAGTGTAGTCTCACCGAAACCTGCGCCCGGAGAGCTGGTTATGGGCAAGAAAAGAAGTCCTATGCTCAAATCGCCAATCTAACTGAAGGCTACGATTCTGCAAGCCAGAAACCTCTCGGCTTTTGTATCACTTGGGCAAACCCACCCTCTCAATCCTTCCCCTATTGTCATTGAGGGATACATCCGTGTTGCCGGGCAAGACTGCAAGAAAGCCACCGAGGCGAGAAGTGTTTGGAAGGACGCCGACAAGACGCCGACAAGAACTTCAGCACGCCTTAATGAACCGGATCAAAACTTGTGCACAAGGATTAAACCAAAATAGTTTTTCAGAAAGCGGTCTGAATCAAGAGTGGTACTGGTTATCTTGCCCACTCTCGCATGCGCCACGGAAATCGGCAAGCTAGCCGGTCTTTACCGACGCGCGACAGCCACATGACAAGAGCCACAGTCCCGTTACTTCCGCCCCAGCCCTGTCTGCACCAATCAGACATTGACATGCGCCATATCAACCATACCAGTCCAGGGAAAGGTGGCGCCGCACGTAAAATTACTGCAAGGTGATGGCGTGGCCATATAAGCTTTGTCGAGTACTTAGTGCTGTTGGCAGCATGTGGCTAAGAAGTGGCTGACGCATGCCTTACGGGACAGGAACAATTGTAAAGGATTATATATCATGGTGGCCTGCCCGTCCAAGTGTGGCTGTGAAACATCTCTCTATCGTCGACTACTCCTTTTGGCCAAGAGCCGTTTTCCAGACCTATCAATCAAATCTCACATCACTCAGAACAAAAGCAAGACGCTAGGATGTCACTTGACGCCTATCTCCAGCGGGCGGACGACTACATTCTGAAACAGATTCAGAAATTTGAGCAACAGAAGCGCGGCAATAGATCACCGCCTCGCGCAAATGGATATCATCAAATGCCGCGTTACCAGACCCAACAACACGGTCGGACCTCATCACAAGGCGGTTACCCTAGCAGTCCGGCCCCGCCGGGTAATCAACACCTAGTACCATCTGCTGGGCCTACGTATTCCGAAGAGTGGGCTCAAGAATACGATGCCCAAAGTCAGCGATGGTATTACGTCCACAAACCAACAGGAAGAAGTCAATGGGATCCACCATCACAGGCGCCACCACGTGCAGCAACCTTCCAGCCTGATACTCCGATGCCCAGTCCGTACCAACAATTCACACGAGAAGAAGCAAACCTTCGGGCACGGTCAAATTCCCAGCCTCAGCGACCCGGATCAAACGGCAGTGGGCAGTTCCTGGACCCAAGACAGAACGGACACAATGGTGGTGGTAGTAGTCCGGGACTACATACGCAACTGCCTCCAGGAACTCATCTCGATATGAAGACTGGCAAGATCGTAAACACTATGTTCCCTGAAGGACAGACGCCGCAAGGCTGGGCGCAGGAAATACAAAGGATTTAATTGGAACATGTAGGCTACGAGAAGTGGCAATGGTCGTAGATGCTTTACTAGAAGAAAGGTATGATGTAGCGGACTTGGCGCAGCGCCACCGCCGTTAACGCCGAGACATAGACGACATGTATGTAATAAGTGGTTGCGCTTTTCCTTATTTTCCAGCGATCTAAAGTTTGCGAAGGGAGTCAGAATGTTTGCCTAACGATGCACATCTTTCAACGGGCTACTAGCGTTTATCACTGATATCTGCTGGTGGCGCATGTACGTATCTCATATTTTTTTTTAGCGAGATAGAAGCCGCAAGGGCTTTGCAAAAGAAGAAATTCATAGGCCAGAACTCTTGTGAGCGCTTTTTGCACGCAGGTTACGAACCATATGGCATTGTGTGGCACGGTTGACATCACCGACTCATGGCCCAAACTTCTGTAGACTGGGAAAAAGAAATTACATTGCCGCCTAAGAAGCACAACCGGTTGCCATGAAAGCCGCAACCTGCAACACCGCCGGTGCAAGACGAGCCGCTCTTAAACCGCAAGCATATCAATGGCATCAAAGCTCACCGCAGGACTCAAATATCCCGTCGACGTCTTCCCAGAAATAACGCTAATCTTCAACAACTGATACTCCCTCGCACTCTGCACCCAGGCACTAGCCGGGACATCAAACTCATAGATGTAATTATTGCCGCGATACGTGCCCACAGTCAAACTCCTCGTATCGCCTTGACCCTTGTCCGCAGGCAACTTTGCAACCCAGCCATTCACCGCGATCGTGGGGCGTCCACCGGACTGGCCCTGCGTGACTCCGACCCGGATCTTGGCGCCTTTAGCCAGCTGCGCGTCGTTCAGACGGAAGTACACAATGTGGTCGTTGTTGATATCTTTCCACATGTAGCCGGGGAAGTTTGCGGCCGTGGAGGTGCCAATAATAAAATTTCCAGTGTCCCATTTGGCGAGCCGGGAGTCGGACGGGTGCATGTATGTAGGTTTCATGGGGGTGTCTTGGAAGTTGAGGAAGCCTTTTGGTGTGCCGTCCCAGTCTCCGATGCGCCAGATGGCGGCGACGTCGTTGGGGTCATTGCAAGTGATGGTGTTGCGGGTTGCGGTGCTGCCGGCGGCAATGTCGACGGTGCTGGTGTGGACTTCGAGTTCCTGTGAAGAGATGAGTATTTTTAACAAGGCTGTTGATCGCGAGTCACTTACGCCTTTGTACACGGTCAAAGTGTAGGAACCTGGAAGAACATTGCCGATTCTCCAGGCGCCAGTTGCTGTGGTCCAGTACTGTGCTTGAGCATTCTTCAAGCCAACTACATATTGAAATCCACTCTTCATGTTCGCTAGACCCACGCCTGCAACGGCACCGCGCCTGCTGGCTGGAACCCAGCCTTCAATTTCAAGCGAGTCCATCCAGTCCCAGTTGGCGTTGCGAGCAAAGAGGTTGTGGTTCGGTCCAGCGCCGTTGTCTGTGAAGTGCAGCACAGAAGGCCCTTGGAGACCCAGTCGCATTGGATCAGTATGGCCTATTGTTATATCAGCTGGACATCAAGTTATTGAAACAGCCAATTCAATTTACCCATGTTGTACTGGTAAATGTCGTAGAGATCTGGTCCACCATCACCACCACGGCGGACTAGACTCCTAAAAAACGGTCCTCCAGAAGCTTTCTCATGGTTCGAGCGGATCAGGTACATGCCGACGTTCCTGTTGGTATAACCAACCCAGTCGTAGTCCATGGTGCGACCGTAGAGTTTGCCTGAGTAATGCTTCGACCAAGTCTGACCGTTGACACCATTGATATCTCCAGATTCGATTGCTGGTGCACCATTGGGAACCCAATCCGTATCCTCATTGGGGTTGTTTGTAAAGATGTTTGCGGGTATGCGGACAATGTAGCGAGACACGGTGATGCTGGTATCCTTCTTGTTCATGAAAATGTACACGTTGGGATTACCATAGCGAAAGATGAGGGTGTGTATCAGGGTTCCCACTTTCATTGTGACCTTGATGATGTTGGCTGGCGTAGTGTACTGCTTGATGGTAACGGTGCCTGGCGCAAGACCAGATTCGACATGCGAGTTTTTGCCATTTTGACCGTTGTATTCAACTCCACGGTATCTGATAGAAGTCATGTCGCCATTGGTCTTGCTGACCTTTACCACAAGGTTTGCGTTGGTATCAATGACATAATTTTTCCCGTCGTCCGTGTAGCCCCAGGCTGCAAAGACAGCGGCTGGGGCAAGAAGAAGAGCTGCAAAGGTGGAGAGACAACGCATCTTGGCAGGATCACAGCCAAAAAGAGGCAAAGAGAGAGACTAGCAAGGTAGAGAGGCTCAAACGGCAGCCCGACAGCCTTATAAAAAAGGATCGAGTGCGCGAGATGAGTTATTTCCATACACAATGCCATGGTCTCGCACCTCCAAGCCGCTGTAATTCCAAGCACTGGCATCAGCGAAATTGTCTCATTCTGCTAAGCCAGAGCAACCTTTGCAATTGGAGGACTTGGTGCACGGCATGTAGGGATCTACATGGCTTTCTTTGCATAAGCTCCACGCAACGGTTCTATGTGGCGGAACAATGCAAGGCAAGTTTGGGGCTTTTGTAGAAAACGAAACAAAAAGAGTGGTCATTGGTGGGCGATTGTATGTTTTCGGAATAGCCAAGCAAAACGTCTCAGGGATTGTGAAAGATTCCAACTTCGATATAGTAGTAGGGTCGTCATGTGGTCGTGCTAAAGGAAAGCAGGCGCAGATAGAGTGGGGAACGGATCAAAGACGGAACAGGCAGGTACTGTTTGGGTCTAATAAGCCTGGTATAGATTGCATCGGTTTCAGTCGATAAGAAAATCATGGCGAAAGAGGATTCGCCAAGATGCACGTGGCGGCCTTGCATTGCAGGGTGGTTTGGTGAAATGGACAGGTTATGGCGGGTTCACAAAAGGCTTAAGCACAGTCTTGAAGTCGTGGAAAAGATTAACATTAACGGAGATGCGACAAGGCCGCCAACCGCTAAGCCCGTGAGTGCCTCGGCACAAAGCGCACATGAGTACACTCTACTCTCGCTACAAAAACATTGAAAACATTACAAGGCTAAATGGGTATGTTATGCGCCTGACCCTTTCGTATCCTGCTGGGGCTTGCAGTGGCCCAACTCATACGTAAAGTCCTAATCATGAAGGTATAAAGCTCCGAAAAAACAAATCAACGCGTCCGCCACAAAGTTACTTTTCTTCATCATAATTTTACCTGCGCGGTGACCTGTCGATGGACATGCGAGCAGCTGCGACGTCCATGGAAAGGCGTGCGCGGTCCATGGACTGTCTTGGCTGCTGGTAGCTCATCCGCCAGTCAAGGGGCAGACGGCCTTCATTGGTGGTCCTACGAGAAGCATGACCAATGACGACGTGCATCTGGAACTTGTCCAACCCAGTTTTGCGCAAGTAGGTCTCGTATGCTTCCGACTTGGAAGCTCGCTTCATCCACTCCTCGCTCTTGGCTGAAGGATAGACGATGCGAACTAGCGGCTCAGCGCCACGGAATCGGTAGTACTGCCGGATATCGTCGTGAGGAAAGAGATGAAGGTCGATGCGCTTCATTGGTCCGTTTACGGCCTGAAGCCAACCGTTGTTGCTGCCGTCAGCAGTAGGAAGGAGCTTGTTAAGCTCAGCAACAATTTCCGAAATGCTCCTGAATACTACTCCCTCGGTTGAAGTAAAACGGAAGTCTGATCGACCGGTTTGAACAAGGCATCGAAGCAACGGCAGCAGATCGATGGGCTCCATGTCAAAGCAGGCAGCATCGATATCCATGGAAACCTTGGCCTTGAGCGTCACTACCTCAGCAAGATGGGTCCTCTGGCCCCACAGGTCGATAATGTACTCTGTCTTGCGTGCATACACAGGCAAAAACTCGCTGCGGATTTGCTGGCACACCTGGGTGAGGTTGTAGAATTGACGGCGTGGCGCACGTGCAGATTCACCCTCTTGAAGTACCAATGCAGAGTCGTCGGCACGGCACATCCTGATAGGACCATCTTCGTTCATCTGCTCATAGATCTTCTTCCGGATTTCTACTCATTGTTAGCAGCCATGTATGAAAAAGCCAGGAAATGAATACATACCAGGAGGCATGCTGAGGAAGGTCAAGGGAGTAGTCCTCTTTGCAACCTGGACCTTTGGCGCTACAACCTTGGGCTCCGGGATAGGAGTAACGATTTCCTCTGGCTCAGGCATAGCAGGCTCTTGAACAACGGGCTCAACTTTAGGTGTCGCATCCTGAACTGGTGCAACATCTACAGGCTGCTCTTGAGTCGTTGGGAGGACAACAATCTCGGGCGTCGCACTTTGAACTGGCACAACATCGACAATCTGTGCCTCTGGCGTCACTGGGCGAACGATTGGGGCTGCGGTGAACACCTCGGGTTCAGGCACAAGGTCAGGTGTTTGTGACCGAGCGATTGATGTCGAGATCCAGGGCTCCAGCTCAGGTGTTGCACAGCGAACAGGTGGGGTTACGTCGTTAGTCTCCGTCTGTGGTTCGGGCACGGATGTCTTCTCCTCTGCATCTTTGGAAGCAGCAGTAGGTATGGCGGTGACGAGAACCCTCTGCTCAACCATCCATCCTGTACTTGATTTCGCCTTCTCTTGCACTACCGACATTTCAATTTGCTCATCTGCTGCCGAGTCATGGTACCGATTTGCTGACGCAGGTCGAACATCTCGCTTTTGTGTGTTGGCAATATGGTCAGCTTCGTGATTTCTGGTTCGTGGGCGTGCATCGACCTCGCCAGTTGCTTTTTCGTCGAGTGTGAGCGCAGGTATAGGTGCGAGTGAGAGGCCTAGTTTTGGTGCAGCAGCTTCAACAGTTTCCTGGCTAGTCGGCTCGGACGTCGCGTCGGTGTCGTCAAGCTGTCCGATGGAGGGCTGGCGTGTCTTCCTTGCCCTCCCACAGCTAAAGAGATCTGATAGCACAGTGACAAACGCCATGACTGCTCTCCCTCCGACGCGTGTAAGCGTAGGGATGATTGATGGTAGGAGGAGGTGGGCAGCTTGTGTAAAGGATAGGAAACCGACGACCTGGAATCTTGGGTGCTTGAGGTATTATGTGCACCCCCTCTGGGGATTACGTGACTAGGGTTAGTAGAAACTAAGCCATTTGAACTTATTTATGAAACGAATTGGGCAAATCAGGTTGGCGATATGCATGCATTATGCATGTGCAGCGGGATTAGAGTCCGTGCTTTACCCCTGATCAACGCTATCATCTCCACGAGGCGCTTTATCTTATCGACATGTGACCTGGTACCTTCATTCCCACCGCACGAATGTTGCACGATTCCTCCGGCTGCAGTTACATGGCAGCTGAGACAGCACAGTAGTATCCCAATTCGATACTTGCAGGCTAGCTCTCCATGATACACGACCATGATGAACAAAGTGAGCCGGGCATCACGATCAAGTGCCCAGCTAGTCCTACTAGGGTGCTTGTATGCGCCCAAAAGAAATTTCCGAACACCTGCTCCGCCAGATGTTCACCCGGGCTATGCATACATAAAGCCGTCTCCAACATCGTGGGATGAGAAGGCTGACCTCATGGCTAGTACCAAACCATGCATCGATGCCGGGGAGCTGACTCGTATCGCTGAGATTGCATGTACAATTCAGGCAATTGATCCTGAGCCTGCCATTGCTGGGACCATGAACCAAAGTCAATCGGCGAATACGTCATTCTCGATGCTACTTGTATACTAGTATCACGATATTCACGATCGTGTCTTGTGCATTGAGCTGCTCCAATCCGCGCGCTGTTGCGAAATGAAGCACGAAGATCACAGTAGTATACACACCAAACTAGTGGCTCAAGTGGCTTTAGTTAATCAAGCAAATGGAACATACCGATACTAGGGTTTGTACGCCACCTCCCGCTAGCATCGTGGCTGTTGAAACTCCGGTCATGGGCTCTAGAACAGGAGTATAAAGTTCTACTCAGCGACTTGCCGAGATGCTCGAGACAGCAATCGAGCCTCGAGTACGTGGAGTCTCGCCTGTCGCCTGTGGCTTTATACCTTCCAGTTTCAATGGTCTATACATACATCTATCTCATAACTACATGCTTTCCTCCAACACCAGGGAAAAGCAAAAAAGACGCCTCCTCTCCTTCCTATTGCATTAGCACTGCCCATCTCGAAACTATAGCACAGAAATATACGTTTGTCCCCGCTTCAACCCCGCCGCGCCTAGTCCTCTAGCAAAACCCTCCCTACCACACCATCTCTGCATCCTCAAAGTAAGCTTTCAAGATGCATTCGATACACAGTCTTGCTACAGACCGCGCTGGTTGCTTATCAGCAAAAACGATGATACGACCCACCAGGGATTGTCGCTCAGCCTCGTTCATACATCTTTTTTACAGTTCAACAAAAAATTACCAAAAAAAGAAAACGGGCTAGCAACACACGTCCCGTGCCAAGATGACATTGCTCCAGATTCTGTTTATTTGCTTGCTGTCTTTTGATAAAAAAAGATGTGTTGAACAGTATATCCATGTACCTGTACATGCTCTACCCACAACACTTTGCTGCTGGAGCATGATACCTAGTCAAGGGCCCCCTTCCCTTATGAGATTGCTATATCGAGAAACGTCGAATAGACTCTGGTACATAATGTTGAATACGTCATCAAATAAATTAAATGATGGCGTGCAGGGAAACGATTGGAGAAAGAAGATGAAATTTTGATATGCTGATGTGTCGAACCAGTCGGCCGATAATAAAAAACTACTATATCCACAGTATAAATTGTACAGTCAAAGGTATCTGAGCGCCCTGCCAGTAAATGCAATTATATAAGTTCCTGCGTGTGCTTCGACACTTTTTCGATGGTTCTGCTCTCTTGTTTCCTCCACGTCAGCACAGATGGATCAGAGGTCCATCGCTCTCTCAACAACATGGCCTCGGCTATACGGCTATACGGCACGCCTGCATCTTCATTGCCAAGGACGTAAAATGCTTGTGTAAAAATCGGGTCTACAATCCTCGTGTTTATACGGTTTCGGCAGTGTTGACGCGCGAGTACTCAGGGGAACGAGTCGTCTTCCAAACAGCGAATTTTCGGACGGCAAAACTGTACAGCATAAGCAATCATGCATGTGTTGGCATATATCAATTTTTCAAAGGCCCAAAACGTCTATTGCGCATCTATGATATGACTGTGGCAGTGTCAGAAATTCACTTACTATATGACAAATAGCACGAAGATGATGATGAAGACGTTTGCAATGGGGTGCGAGATTGTCTGATGCAGCATGCCCTTCGCACCCGACGTCTTGTCTCTGGATTCAGCCTTCCTAGCCAGACTAATGACCCATTCAGCTGCCTCGTCGCCGTAGATCTCGAAGTAATTCAGGTGCTTGGACATGTCCTTGTTGTCGGAATGGGGAGCGCAAATAGGGTCGCCTGGCTGGCAGTATTCGCGAAGAATGCCAGCATCAGCGTAGGGTTGGAGACCTGCAAGTTGTTCTGCCGTTCGAGGAGCGCTGCCGTCTGAGATCTCGCCGCCACCGTGAGTGTAGGATTGGTTTGCGGAGCGTCGCGTGGGACCGAAGACAAGTGCAGCTGCGACTGCAAGGTGGTTAGCAAATGAAGCATAGCTAGCCTACGTGAGGAGATACGCACTCTTGGAGCCAGGAGGGCTAGTGATGTTCATACTGGGGTTCGACTTTTGCTCACATCCCCAGAGAGGGCCACCGCCGCCGCCGAGGACGTCAAGCATAACACTACCACCCTGGCTGAATCCCATGACAATCAGATGGCTATCCGGGCACCTCTCTGTGTAGTTTCTCATCTGTTCGGCACCATTGATGGCGCCCTCGTGCGATGATATGCACCACTTCTCCCCGCCATTCATGGCCCAATACTGCACATCCTCATAGCCACAGGCTTTGGGATTCTCCTTGGTGTTAAGGGCATTGCAGACCTTGCCCACAGTTTCGATGACGTGTCCTGGGTAGGGTGAGGTCGAGCCTCGTGCGAGGAAGTGGTGGAAGGTCTGGCATTCGTTCGTCTTGAGAGGCTCATACTGGGGGCAGTCTTCGAGCTTGGTGCACACAGCGAAGGCGGTGCTTGCGTAGAGAAGTGCCGAAAAAGCTGCCCGAGGTATCATGGCGAGTGTGGAGAGCAACAACGACAGAAACAGAAACGATCAAACAGAGAGAGAGCGACGTGGCGGTAGGGGCGCAAAGAGCGGAATGAGAGACAAAGTTCAAAGCAAGCGCCAATAGGAATGGGAAAAGCAGGGTGAATTGATCAACAGCACTTGGTGACCAAAGCGATGGGAAAAAACATGGAACGCACAACGGCAGCGGCGGGCGGTTGCATGGACAGGGTGGAGACGGCCTACGGCTCGCCTCAGTTCCGTCTCCTGGCAGTCTGGGGAGAGGCTGCGCGTCGTCTTTCGGGTGCCAAGCAGGGGATGGCCGCGGTTGGTGCTTGATACTCGTCAAAGGGTGTCCTGTGATTTGGGGGCGATGACGATGGAGTGCTTTAGCGGCTCCAACTCGGAACGACGGCTGCTAGTGACGCAAGCCAGGAGGCCCTAGCCACGCCTGCGCCCAACATGGCATTCCTGCAGTCAGCAAAGGCGGTGCTCGGCACCAACGCGACAATCCTCTATGTACTCTTTTGTTTTTGGGAGAAAGAGGGTATTTGACCCCCCCATTGTACATGCTGTCAAAGGCCTCTTGGTCCAGGGTAAGGCTCTCAGAGAAGTCCGCGACGTCGGACGTCGGACATCGGCAACGACCAGTCAAGTCACGTGCCTCTCCTAAACGCGTAACCATCTCATCTACCGCCCTCTACCTCCACTGTTATCAAGCATATCAGCGGCTCTTCTCCCCTGCCAACTCACAACGACAGACAAGCAGAGCAGCTTATGTATGCAGGCGTTTGTCATGTCCTTCGCTGATCGCCCCCTTCACGGACGTCTGGTTGACGGAGAAAACTTGGCACTCATTTCGGTCAGGAGGCTGATGCTTCAGCCAACTCAACAGCCTCCGGAGCTACAGGCGATGTTACATACTCAACGACAGGAACATATCCAATCGGGCTCTTGAACACTCAGGTGCGGACAGCCTCGCGCCCCGGCGTACATGTATGCTCCAGAATGGTCACAGCATGCCTCCAGACCCAGAATTACCCAGTTTTCTGTTCCCAATGTGGATTTGTACCTCCAGTCCATCTACCGCACGCGACTACCACTTGGCCTCCACCATAATCAATCGGGCACACGGAGAATTCTACATTGGGGAAACATAGACGATCCACTCGGCACCGTTACTTCGACTGACAACGATTGACTTGCTCTGGAAAGAATCTCGGCAGGCCCACAGAAGCACCAAAGTTTACAATGCCAATCAGGAATTCATTCCTCTTGCAATGGCCGGGTGCAGGGCCACCCTGAGGTCAGCGGCCGTCCTTTTTCTCCGCCGTCCAGTCCTCCCACTAAGCTCTCCTTGGCGTCCGAACGCCTCACTTCTGACTGGGTGCCATATAGCAGCGCCAATGTTTGATCGCGTAAAAATTTGCCTCCAACATCGGTGCGAGACATACCCACTTGGCACGTTCTTCTGGAGACCTTATCCACTTCATCTTCTGGAAGAAAATAGCGCACCGGATATCGTTGATCCCCCTGGCGCTCCCGAATCCATCATCATGTACCGAGCAGTGTCAAGACTCGCACATCGTTCTCGCACGAAGCCCAAGCCGCAAGGCAACCAACCAGCTCACTGCGTCTGCCCAGCCACACCAATGATGACAGCCAATCTCGGCAGCCAAAGCCGGTCTGGTTCGGCGTGGATCATGCAAGAGATGGTATGGTGCGGCTCTCGCTAGTGCGGTCCCTCCCGAAGGAGATCAACACCACACGTCACTGGAACCCTTTCTCCGCATCATTACGCGTGCCCGTCCTGGGGTCGACTTCGCGGGACCGTTGAATGACATTGAAGAAAATTCCCCGGTTACTACTATGTATGCTTGTACGCATGTACAATGCTAAGCTTCTATTCTCTTACTAACAGCTTCATCTCTGAGGCTTCTAGGGAGACCCACATACCCTAAGTGGATAAACGGACCACCAGTCTCCACGTAGTCAAACAGACCCTGTATTTTTTGCTATCTGAACATTGGCGCACAGCCCCCGTTGGGGAGTGCACCTGTCTGCGACCGCGCTACCACGAGCTACCGTTCTTGGTAGTACGTAATTCTCCAAGTTGCTGGATTCCTCCGCACTGAGCTGGGGCCTTTAATCTCGCTGTCCATCTGTATTCATAACCTCTTCACATTTCCCTCATTGCTACCAGTTCATTCTCACTATTTGCCGATCCTTTCTTTGTACTTTTCCCTTTCCCCAACCCCATCCTACATATTCTGTATATGCAGGCGTAAGTGCTTCGGTGCCATTTGAATCATGGACGAGAAACCTCTAGCGCCCGCTCATGGCGACCTTCCCAAGCAGCAATCAGATGACGTCGACGACAAGCCCAAAGCTACTGATGCCCTCCCCATATCTGCCCAGCGACCAACGATCACCCTTGCAGCAGACCCGACATACGACCCGGAAGACCCTTTGCGACATAAGAACGAAGCAAACTCTGATAAATTCGATTCGACATCATCATCTGAAAACGACACAAACCTAGGCGACGTCACAGACATTCGAAATGCCAGCATCTGTCCCCCTCCCGAGACGGGGTCTAAGAAGCTCAACACGACACAAACTGTCATCATCTTTATGACAAACGAGATTGGAATTGGTATTCTGTCGTTACCAAGCGCCCTCAACACGCTTGGTTTCTTCCCGGGTATCATCGCCATCATTGGCATGGGGATGCTCAGTCTGTACACTGCTTACAACCTCATTCAATACTGGCGAAAGTATCCGTACATGCTGAACATTGTCGACTACGGCCGTGTCCTCGGTGGACCTTGGGTCGAAGTCGTCTTCGCACTGGGCTTTTTGATCAACATGGCACTCATATCCGCCTCCGCCGTCGTCACCATCTCTATCGGACTCAACACCATCAGCGAGCACGCCACCTGCACGGTTGCATTTACGGTTCTTGCTGCTGTGGTCATGTGGGCCATGTGCGTACCCCGAAGCATGCGCTTTGTGTCATGGGCTTCTTGGCCTTGCACAATCTCCATCTTCGCAGCAGTCCTGATGGTCATGATCATTCTGGGCGTCCAAGGCCCACGGAACCCTGAAGCACCGCTGAATTTGAAAGCTATCGGTAACCCCACTTTTACACAAGCTACCTCCGCTTTCCTCAATATCGCTTTTGCATTCAGTGGTAACCAGGCGTTTCCCACAGTCTTGGCCGAGATGGAGAATCCCTCCCGCGACTACCCCAAAGCCATCATCATCGAGAAATGCTCGGCGACTGCGATCTATGCCATCGTGGCTGCTGTTGTCTATGCCCTGTCTGGCGAGCAGGTAGCATCACCCGCGCTTGGTTCCTTGCTGCCAACCATGGCCAAAGCCTCGTACGGAGTCATCTTTGTCGGCTTATTAGGAACGGGACTCGTCTTTGGAATGACAGCAGCCCGTTACATCCATATCTACTTCGCCCGCCAAGTAAGCGCGCACCAGTCCAAGAAAAACAAAGCCGGTACCATTGTCGATATCTCACCTGGGGAATCAGCCCCTTCGAACAACCGCCGCAACTCCGTGACCGTCCCACAGGTTGGCAAGAAGACTGATTGGGCCATTTGGGTTTTCTCTGTCACTCTCTTCTGGGTCGTTGTCTGGATCCTCGCCAATGCTATCCCGGTCTTCAGCTCCTTGCTCAACATTTCTGCCGCCCTGCTGCTCTCCTGGTTCACCTGGGGTGTCACGGTACTCTTCTGGTTCGACCTCAACAAGAACGGCAAATGGCGCTCTAGCGGCAAGAAGATTGCGACGGCTGCCTTTAACATCTTCATCATGTGTGTGACGCTCTTCATGGTGGGCCCAGGCATGTATGCCAGCATTGATGCGTTGATGACTACTTTTGCCACGACAAAGGTCAATGGCGCGTTTACCTGTGCCGATAATAGTATTTTGTAGTTGTGCTTTTTGTTTACGGAGTTTTGGGCAAGACGAATGAATGTTCATGTACGATATGTAGATAAGGGAATAGACATTTGATAGGACTGCGGGATCAGACCTGCTATTCAAAGTGTGGAGCTTTTGTCATGGATTGGTAATGCTGTGTTTGTAGTGCTTCTACCGCTTTGTGTGTATGGCAAGTAAACTAGACACTTCTTGAAAACTCAAAGTGCTGTGCCCTATTATGAGCAATCGAAGTTAAAAATGACAAGTTCTACACTGCACGGCAAGGAAGTTTAAGCACCATAAGCTTTCAACTTCGTATATCAAAAGCGGAGCAAGAAAGGAAAAGACGTGTTCTCGTACATTCCAAAAAGCCGCCTTTCTATTATGGCTCCCACAAGCTACTGTCACTCAGCAACCCGCCACTCTTCGTTACCCATAAATTACATACCAAATGAAAAGTACTTTGTTTTCGCACCAAAATCCTGCGCACCACTTCAGCCTCCCTTATCCTGCAAACAGGCGTTCTTCCCGATCACACAAATGACGTCATTTTCTTCTGTTGCGCAAAGGCCCTTTCACCCGCCCCAACCAACCACTTATTTCCCCAAAGCCAAGGCGGGTTACCTCGCAGTCCAGACCATGGAAGCACAGGTAGCAAGAAAACCAGCAACCTGCGTCTTTGTCACGTATGCAGCGCGTCATATCCCGTCTTTGAACAAGGTCCTTGAAAGGGCCTTGTCACATACATAGACACGTTCTGCCCTACAAGACCCAGCCCCTAACCGCATATCACTTACCTTGAGCCCTAGACGCATCTGCAGCCCCTAATTCTCCTTCCTACCTATACTCCGGTAATATCGTCTCTTGGTCTCGCCCACAGACTCCAAATCTCCAGCCATGACATCCATACTCAACGCCATCAAAGACGTCCTCGCCTCCATTTGCGAGCTGATCTGGACCTTCTTCAGCACCGCGCTAGACCTGGTGCAAAAAACACTGCATTTTTTTCTCACTTTTGTCCATGAAATCTTCGACCTAGCTGTCAATTTTGTGCATGGACTATTGGATCTTGCAGGGGGTGTCTTTGGCTTTGTGCTGGGTAAGTCGCGTCATTTGGAGTGTTTGTAAAACTATATATATATATAAATGATGGTCTAATTATGATGCTTAAACAGGGAATATACTCATGCTGGGAGTTGTTTCAGTGGCGGTGTTTGGGTTCTTACAGTATCAGCGGAAGCGCAGTATCTAAGCGCGTTGCCTGAGTGTCGCTCGGTGCTGTATCGAAATCCAGATGCTCCGGTAGCACCCGGATTCTGTGAGTGAACCGAGATCCTACCAAGGAGCTACTAGATGGGCGGTCCGGCCTGTTACACCCGGACCGAGATTGGGGATGTATAGCTAACCGAACCCAGATTGGACATGTATAGCTAGGGCAAGGATAAACGATGAAAAGATTACAGCCAAGGCGTAGTATACTCACAATTTCCTCCAAAAAGACCACCATTAGCAAGAAAACAATCGCTCAGAGTTGCTAACAATCAAGTTGACCGGCAGATTGATTCGCGAACGTGCCAGAGGCAGGGACGTGTCTAGTGTCACGGAGCGTGATATGGCACGTTCGCGAATCAATCTGCCAATCGACTTGATTGTTAGCAACTGTGTAGCCGCTTCTTCCAAGTTATCAAATTCATTCTCGTGCGTAGATATAGTCTCTACAGTTAGGAAAGCTATTTCTTGGTAAAGTAAGAGCAAACGGTATATAAGAACATCTGCACTTCCTCTACATCTATTATCTCTCATCACATTCGACAATTACCTTCCAACTCAACCATTCGCTTCCAACTATCTTCATCAATCAAATTCACCAGCAACTATGCAGTTTACTTTCATCACTCTTCTCGCAGCAGTACTTTCTGCAGGATCTGTTGCCGGACAATGTACTAGGGGAGATGGTGAATATCTAGTAAGAACTTTTAAGCCTATATTCTATCGTACGTAACTAACATTCTCTATAGGCATGCAGTACAGATGCTACCCGTATTGTTCGTTACATCTATCCTGTTACTTGATGTATAATTTTACTAAATCTGTTTTACTAGATGGTCTGTACTGGCTGGAATGGGCGGACCCAACAAACATGTGCTTCAGATGCGATCTGTGCTAGTATCAATCGCACCTTCGGTTGCTTTAAGTTAGGAAACTAGGACGAGGGTTAGGGTCAAAGAAGCAGGGGATGTTACAGGGACCAAGATGGATTGAGCGATGGGATTGACGCGGAAGTGGGCTTAGGCGTTTGGTGGGATGGTTTTGGACTTGCTAACAACCAAATCAATCAATCTAAGGAGTCAGGTTGATCTTGATTGATCTTGATTGATTTGGACAAATGAATCAAGAAATTGATTGTTAGCAAATCTGGGTATCTTTTAGAGGAGGCTTGCAAGCTGGGATTCTTATCTTTGTAACACGACAGCCATTCTCTGAAATGTTAGTTGAGATCTTATTAGCACACTAGCATGAATGACATGGGCTTGTTCACGGGTTGTAGTGGACAAAGTTGTCTGTGAATGCCAACCTGGTCGGGATCTAGCAGCTGGAAATGGACCGCCGTGAATTTCTGTACGAGAATGCATTGCCTCGTCTGATTGTTACAGTACTCTTGACCCTGTGCAGACGTCCTTGGGCAATGGTGCAAGACGGTAAGCGTCGGGCACCGTCCTAGCAGCCCCACTTGCGTCATAGCGGCTCGGCTTGGAGCGGGAACAATGTTGCACGGCTTATCATCCTTCACGTACGGCATCAATCAAGATGAACGGCAAGTTTGATAAATTGCTGGCCAAGGGAAAGGCGAAGCTCTCAGAGTTTACAGGCCCGTCCGGCAGCCACCATCAACAAGGTTATCCGGGAGGCTACCCAGGTCAGCATCAGCAGGGCTACCCACCACCTCAGGGCTACCAACAGCCTCCGCAAGGCTATCCACCACCAAACCCAGGCCAGTACTCTGGGGCTCAGTATCCTCCCCAGTACCCGCCGCAGAATCAGCAATGGGGCCCTCCGCCACAACAACAACAACAACAACAGCAATGGGGCCCGCCGCCTCCACACCAGCAACCTTTTGCACCGCCCATTCCACAGGGAAGTAAGCCGCATCCTGGCAGTCCTCCGCCTATACCTCAAAACCGTCCTCCATCTGCGCAACCTCCACCGCCACAGAATATCCCACCACCTCAAGCTGAGAAGGTATACTGGAAGCCCTCCTTTGACATCTCTACGCCGGTATCGCAAAACTTCAGGCACGAGATAGGCGATCATGGCTGGGGCAACGAAGAAAAGCAGATGTACACCGACAACCCCGCCAATTCCTTCCACCACGATAACCGCCTGATCGTACGCGCCTTGGTCGGCAACGGCAGCTGGACCTCTGCGCGTCTGACCTCGCACCAGACACTCTCGCGACCGCGCGGCTACCTAACCGCAACATGTCTGCCCCCATCTGCCCCCGGCATCTGGCCTGCCTACTGGATGCTGCCAGCGGATCCATTCAAGTGGCCCACAGATGGCGAAATTGACATAGCCGAGAGCTGGAACGGCGAGACGGAAAACCATTCCTGCCTGCACTGGGGCTCATACACAGGCGAAGACGCGCAAAAGCACCGTGTTGTCAAAACAATACTGCCGGACCTCGCCCGTCAACCACACACGTACGGTTTTGCGTGGATGGAAGAAGAAGGCATACCGGGATGGAGAGGTCGTATGATTTGGTATATTGATGGCCGGCCCGTAATGAGAGGCAGCATCCCTGAGGGAACACGGCGTATGGAGGATTTTAGGATTCTAATTAACATCGCCATGGGGGGGACCGTGAACCAGCACAAGTTGCCGGCAGACGGGTACTACGACTTTGTCATCAGCGATCTGAAGATGTGTGAAGAGCCGCCAGGTGGGTGGCAGCAGTTCGAGCATGCCTGGAACTGTACGCCAGAGGGGAAGGCCTTGTAACCATGATTGCCGCACTGCTGTTCGACTTGGATCGGGATCGGGATCTCCAGTGTAGACGTAAGTGGAGAGATTGGCGTAGACTTGTCACAGTTTTGCATTTTGGTCGAGACGAGGCGCATCCATCCCCGCGTTTTTGTTTTTGGTATTTATTTTTGATCATCTTTCTTTTCGTCCTTTTATCCGTCGCAGATGAGACATAGATCTTTGAGGCTGATACACCGAGGCTGCAGAAGGCGTCTTGCCACGCGTGGCATTGTTGAACACATGGTCTAGGCTGTGGCTTGTTGATGAGGCTGGCTGGGGTAGATGATGTGGCTTTTGTTTGCTTTTTCGGATATGCAAGATGAGATCCGTCGTTCATACTGCCTGTTCTCAGCAGGTTGGGCTTGATCTCCAGCATGTGCCCCACGTGGTCTGTAAATTGTACGGCCCTGAAGTTCCGAATTGTTGGTTAGAGAGTCTCTCCATGCCATGCTTAGTGTACACACACACACATGCACTACTCTCCAGCACCACAGGCTATCGTCCCTAGGTATATGGCCTCAGACCAGTAAATCTCCATTGCTTCTCCTTCCTCACTCATTGCGCTCTTCTCCAAACTCCACGTCCTTCTTGAAAACCACCATATCAAACTCAGTTCTGCACCCCCACACACCCGTCCCCTCCGTCGTCCTTCTCACCTCCCTGTACCCTCTTTTCCGCCAGTACACACCATTAATACACTCGGCGGCCAGAATCCAAAGCGTGACTTTGTCCTCGCCTTGCGCCCTTGCCAGCCGCACAAGATGGTCGTCAAGAAACCCCAACAGCCTCACCGCCAGCCCTTTATGCAGGTACTTTTCGTCTCCATGAACACAAACGGTTTTAATTTCCCATCCTCGCTCCGTCGACGCGCCTTCTTTGCGCCAGCCTCCTGCCCAGGGAATCGCTGCCGCGCAAGCGACTACTTGTCCTTGCTCTTTTTCTTCTTCTGCTGAGTCTGTTCCTGGTGTTTGCGAAGACGAATCAAATATTATAGCCATGACGCTGCGCGAGTCGTGCAGCATGGTGTGTAACTCGTCTGGCGACTCAAAGCGTAGGCCCTCGTTCCATTTTGATTCTGCAGTGCCTGGAGCAGGTTCTCGGGAGCGGGAGAAGGCTGAATTGATGAGGTCGGTGAGCGAGATGGAGAGGGAGGGATTGGATTGGATTTCGGATGAGGTGTAGAGTCTAGGTTCGGGAGAGAGCGGGCGGTGATGGTAAGGACATGATGTGGATGTGTGTGGGTGATGGCGTAGGATAGATTGTATAGTTGAGATGTGACTTTGTGTGTTCTGTCGAAAGAAAAAGAGATTAGGAATTGTTGTATGTGTGTATAGTTTGGAAGGGGAAAAATTGAAAAGAACACGTCAAAAAAATTTATTTATTTCTTGAGTCATTTTGTCCGTTATATGCTAGAGTCACGATCGCTATCGTAGAGTGCGCGATCGGAACTCGGAATGAATGATATCTTTTTTTTGTTGTTCCGATGGGTAGGGCGTTGTTGTGACAAGCACCTTCCTGTTCTAGCTTGGACGTGGCTCTGCTCGTCACGTTGTTAGATGGTACACTTAACCAGCCGCAAATCTAGAACAGCTGGCGCGTCAAGATATGAATGAATTTAGGTAGTGATGTAGTAGCATACGAAGAGCATGATGTTGCTTGCGCAGAGCATCCGTATAGTGTCGCACTTCATATACATTAATATCGACGAATAGTAGTTGAGGCATATGGGGGATAGCTTGGATACGAGGAATTGAGGATATCATTGACTTCATTACTACATCTCCAAGCATAACTTTTGATAAGTAAAAGAGAGGCGTGCCTGGTATAGAGCGAAAACAAAAGAAAAAGAGGAAACAACTAATACCGCCAATGAGAACTAGAATATAGGAAGGAGTAGACAGCTTTGAACAGAGTCCACCGGGGCGACAAGCAGTGCGCCAACCCAGTATGTTATACATGTTTAAATCATTGAAACCCCCGACAAGAATTGAAACCCAGCAACAGGGTAAGAAACAGCAGAGAAGCATTGAGGATGTAAGAGAAGTTGCAATGGACGACATGCAGATCGAACCGTTTTCACGACCACGTCTGCCAACTTGGTCGGTTTTGATGTGAACTCCGCGATGGAAGAGGAGTAGAGGCTCTTGGCGATACACCTGGTTGTGCCATCGGCGCGATGGGGTGTAGACTGTTTGGCGACTCCGTCGGACTCGGTAATATAGGATGTGCTACTAAGGGTTCTGGGGCGGGCGCTGCTGATGGCAGAGGTGATATGGGTAATGGCGGAGGAGCTTCTAGGTCCTTTTTTTCCATGTCGGTCCGTGAGTGAACACTGGATATGCCCGAGTTGCGGGTGGTATAAAGACCAAGTTCGATGTCGTCGTAGTAATGGTCAACCATGTTGTCGGTCGTCATGACCGAAGCAGGCCTTTCAATAGGACTTTCAAGCATGGTCGTTGGCGAATGCCGGATCTGGATCTCTTTTGAGACGTATACACCGCCGTGCGGATCTATTTCCACACCCGCATGTGTGTCATGGTATCCCTTCGTGCTACGCGCTCCGCTTTGGCTCTCATTGCCAAGCATCAGTGTCAGTTTGCTCCATATACTAGTACCGCTTCGCTTTGATGACTGAGATTCGATCGGCGACTTAGTTCGTGGTCTTGAAGGAAGCTTCTCCTTGAAGAAATGCTTGAAGAAGACTTTGAGAGCCGGTGCATTTGCACACAAGCAGCCAATATGTAACTCGAGGAGAGACGTCAGCAAGATATCCCATGTTGCCCATGTGATATCGTATGTGTTGTAGAAAGCGTGCCAGCTATAGTAGGCGCGTAGCGCGCCCAGCGCGACAACACCATAACCCATAGCGAATATACCGAACAGTGCCATCTTTTGTCGGAGAGGAATCTTGAGGTTCCAGTACAGGAAGGTGGGCAGGACGGCCGTAAGCATATCTTGTGAAGCTGATAAGATGCTGGCGATGAGGACGTCGGCACCTTCGTCGAAGCAATGGAACTCATAGCCTTGCAACCTCTTGATGGGGTCGAACTGGTCCCAGAACGCCGATATTGGCTGGCACCCTACAACAGGAGCAATGCTCAAGGCGATACTGTAAGCAACGATGTAACCGATAGTAATCCAGGTTGTCCAGAAGAATGCCCTCGAAACTACACGGGCTGATAGCCTGCGGTAGAACAGGAGGATGGACACCTTTACCAGTCCAGTTCCGGTACAAAAAATAGATTCGGTTGCCAGAATGTACTTTCTGGCCACGACCAAGCGCTGGGTATCTGTGAACACATCGACGTCCCATGCATGCCGGTCGAAAGCTTGCTTGTCCGCTGGCAGGTGTTAGCTGTATCGTTCTCTATACAAATCGAAGGTTCGGCATACCAAGAGGATAAAGAGCTGTCAAGGTGATTGTGAACGGCTGTGACAGTCAGTAGAGAAACATAGTGAGCTCCACGGAAAACTCACAATGGAGGCGAGCATTAGCCAGTCATCTGGACCCGCACTCTTCTGGTGATATATCCTGACCCAAAGTCTGACCAGACTTAAAGCCACAGTCAGAGGACCTAGAACATAGGCGAGTCTGACGAGTGTATCTGGTCGCCGCTCTGGGTTATCGTAGTTTGGAGCCGGCCAGTTTTGTGTAACCTCCAGAGGAGGGTAGAGTCCACCAGGCATTACGCAAATAAAAAACAAGAAGCTCTTCGTTGTGTGGTGTGTTTGAAGTGCAACAGAAATCAGTGGCGGTTTTTCAGAACGAAGGCACGCCTCCCATATGTGCTCGGTGGCTTTTGGCTAGCCAAGCCATCCCGAGTAAGTGAGGGACGGGGTATCGTAACAAGTTGACTAGGGCTTGTGTAAAGTGGGTTGGCTACAAAAAAAGGAACGAAAGGCTTGACCAATGTGCATTGTAGGATAGTCACCCGCTGTAGAAGTACGCATAAGCCGGGAGTTGGGAATGCTTCCGGCTTTGGAGCTACTTGCATACACTAGCTCTGAACGTGGAGATCTGATGTATGCATTTTTCCGTTCAGGGTTCGGGTTCGCTTGAGTGTTCCCAGTTCACAAGGGCATGGCGCTCGTCGCCGACTTCTTAGACTGTCATCAAGACGAATTCGCTCACTTCCCCGAAGGCACTCGTCAGCAGCTTGAGTGAGCAAAGAAAAAACAATAAAGGACCACAGTGGAGATGAGCGGGAACTGCTCGGTCCATTGCCTGTGAGAGAGTGCTGACGAATACTTGCTTTTTACACAGTTGGTTTGCCAGCTTCATGGAGCTAACAGAAGCAAGGGTCCTCAACCCGCAAAGCCACTGTACTCGCTTCTGTTATCTATGTGTTTCGCTCGTTGTGAAAAGGCTGCATCCATGCATCATACTCGACGGTGATTGAGTTCTAGGGGAATTAAACAAGCTTCAGGATTTGGAAGCACACAGCACAAGGGGGTCTGATGTCCATGGTAGGGCCAGAGCGCGGAGGCCGGATGCTCCCGCCGACGTGGTCCTTGTCGACAATTGGCCCGAGGCAACACCAACCGCTCCAGGAAATTAAGGCTTGTTCGAGCCACTGTGTGGGCCGCACGGCTTGGAAAAGATGTGGCAACGTCTGGTCACACAAGAGATCTGCCAACAGAAATGGGCTGAGATGTAGTGGGGCTCTATGCAGCTGCCTCCGAAATGGGAGATCCCTGGAGGGTCAAGGAAATGGTCACGGGTATGTGACGGTCCACGAAATGCGACCGTTGAGGTACAATTGCGGAGATGAATATAACTAGGATCATGCAAGGCGGAGCGGTACGAAGCCGATTGAACATACCTGCATATCGATTTCCAGTAAAGGAATCTTACGGGCTGCGTTGGGAGCCTGAAGCATTGAAAAAGCAAAGAGATATCACCATTAATTATGTCTTAACAGGTAGGCGTCGCGGCAGATATCGCAAAGAGGTGTCGGTACCTAGTAGGCGCGGTAGGCCTGAAAAGAGGGGCGCATAAGTACGGATAGCGGGGGAAAGGGCTAACAAGGGACAAGGTTATAAAGAAAATCATGAACGATCTGGTCATCATGATGTGATTGTAGACTTTGCTCGAAAGACAATGGCTCTTTGAAAATTCCTGCCGAAACGCGCTGGAAATGGATACACCTGGTCATGATGAAGCGTTTTGTTGATTTGAGGGGTTGGAGAATCCCAGACATATAATGACGTGTAGTAAAGAGGTGATGGCTACTTTTTCTTTGCCGAATTCAGAGTATGTATGTACATACACATATGAGACGGGTGGGATGACGGGATGGCTGCCGTTCCAGCATTACTGGTAAGATGATCGTGCGTTTCGGCATGCATGGCAGTTGATGACGTTTCGATGGCAATTATCAGACAGCCGCGTGAACAGTTCCGGCCAGATGGGGACCTTGGTGCTGCAGGAGGTCTTGTAAAAGGTATGGCTTGGTTGCTGATGTTTGCTTTTGCTGAAACATACTGGGGCACCGTTATAGCTAGCGTGCATCTGACAGCGGCACTTTGATGTTCAAGTGGGAACATGCGTCAAGACGTCGGCTACGTGCACCCGTTGAAACAGCTTGAGCGGCGTAAAAAAAAATGTTTGCTTTTGTTCAAATGGAGTGTCAGCCGCGAAGACATGTCACAGATTTACGACGAATTGGAATTGCAAGATTGTTGGCGTCGTATGAGAGGTGGCGGCTAAGCTCCGGGCTGTCTTTGACCGTGCTCGGCATGAAGGGGTATGTCCACGATGGCATCAAAAACAAGCGGCTGGTAAGGACTGCTACGAGACTGCAGCACACCCATCGAGATCTGTTGGGAGCCGTCTATGACATGGACATCGGTCTCTTGCCTATTTGCGGTGCGGAGCCGTGCGGAGTGCTTGACCATGGCGGGCTGGAACGACAGCCAGGACGCAGTATTGCAGGGCACAGAAGAAAGAATTATTTTCAAGAAGTGGCTGCGGCCGGGTGCGGCGACGACTGTGTTTATCCTGGCGTGGCGTGGGGGAACGGGCAACGGAGAGCGGAGCACCGAGTAATTGTCGTCGACGACTAACAGTTCCTTATCACCAAAGCGCTGACGACCTGTTGGGGTTTGGGTCTGCATGGGTTACTAATGAGTGCATTTTGTCAACGTCTGTAGTAGCAGTGTGATGGTTGTTGGGGCTATGTGTAAGCTCGTGCATGCACGCCTCGCGCGAATAAGATGGCCGGACAGGAAAGGAACGATTCGCGTAGCCGTTTTACCAAGTAGGATAGGCCATGGTGATTGGACAGCATACTCTGAGTCGGAAGACAAAGCATCTGTCAGGCACAGCGTTGCCCTGATTCAATCGCTCATGCTGTATCTGACCCTTTGCACAGACCCCTTTTCTGGCTGCAAATTTTTTGCACCCTCTGATGCACGGTGATGGTGGTGCTCCGACAGCGAAGAGCTTATACAGCAACTCGTGTGGTGTCGGTGACGTCGACAGAAGAATGCCGCCTTCCATGGCCGCGGCAAAGATTTCTTCCAGCCGTGCTGGCCAGTCACGTCTTTCTGCCGATTCCCACCGCCCAAGCTTTATAAGCCACCAGAGGCTTACTCAGCCACAGTCCCGACATGAAATCGCGCTGCTTCGCTGCTTTGCTATTCGCGACAAGGCGCAACGTCATGGCTAGCTCCAAACTACATAGTACTGTTATGTCTACCGACTGTGCAATATATGGATACGCCTCTCCTCAGGGCTGCCTCGACATGCCGTCCCATCCAGCATTGACACCAGCCACACCCAACTTCCGAATATACGACCAACACTAGCCCTCCCGTCGCGCGTTGGATCCACCAGCTCCACTCTGATCGACGACGTCAGGCTCGAATATTCGGCATTTGCTAGTTTCCGGCCTGCCCGACTCGAGAGTATTTTCCTCGTCGCATCCCAGGATCACTAAAAACCGCCGCCAAATCTCGACCGGGAGCAGACTTTGCCGCCACCATGCAGGAGGAGGACTACGAGGTCTTGCGCAATGAAGCCCATGCAAACCCTGAAGTCTACGCGACATGGGACCCTAATCGCCAGTTTCGCGAGCAATATCATCAGCGCCATCAGCACGATCAGACGCTCGCCGAGCGCCAGCGCAACATTGCGGCCCTTGAACGAGGGGAGCACATAGAGGGCGAACCCCCAGCACCAACCACCCCACGCGAGCCAGAAGCAACGCCTGTGGCAGAAGCCGAAGAGGAGGTCGCATCGCCCTTGTCGCGCCACAGCACCTCTTCTGCCTCGACTGCCAGCTCCACAAGCTCAGCCTCTTCACGCAGTGCTCGTCTGGAAGAGATTCGCACCGCACATTCGACCCCCGCACGAGATCGTCGCCCGACTGTCAACTCGCAATCCTCGACCGCCAATTACCTCACTCTGCATCCTACCGAGCGCCATCCTGAAGCTATTCGTCGGATAGAAACACATCGCAGCCAGCATGCAGGCACCGTTGGAGCATCCCAAGTCGACTCACGTCTAACGAGAACCCTCACCCGCCGCCGCACCGAGAAGCCCCTACCCAATCTGGGAGCTGGCAAACCTTTCCCTCCGCTTCTGCCTGATAGGGAGGAATATGTCGTCGAGTTCGATGGCGTAGACGACCCATTGCACCCACAAAACTGGCCCATGAAGAAGAAGCTGGGGATTGGTGCCATGCTAGCCTTTGATGCCCTTGCTGCCACCATGGGATCTAGTATCTTCTCGGCTGCTACAATTCCTGTTGCCCGGCAATATGGTGTCGCCAACGTTGTGGGTACGCTGGGTACGAGTCTGTTTGTCTTTGGATATGCCTTTGGTCCTCTGGTAAGTAGATGTGTATATTATGTAATCGGAGATATGCTGACAAGCCATAGATGTGGGCGCCTTGTTCAGAGTTGTATGGCCGAAAACCTCCTCTGTTAATTGCAGCCTTCGGATTTGCCATTTTCAGTATCGCTGTAGCTGTGGCTAAAGACCTTCAAACCATCCTGATATGCCGTTTTTTCGCTGGTCTCTTCGGCTCCTCTCCCTTGGCCATTGTGGCTGCTGTTTTTGCCGACATGTTCAATAATACCATGCGTGGTCTTGCTGTCGCCGTATTTTCTGCGACCGTGTTCATGGGCCCGTTGCTAGCCCCCTTCATTGGTGGCTTCATTGTCGAGAGCTACTTGGGTTGGAGGTGGACTGAATACATCTCAAGTTTTATGGGCTTCTTAGCGTTTACGCTGCTGCTTTTCTTCTTAGAAGAGACGTATCCCCCGGTGGTGCTCATTCACAAGGCCAGCGAGCTCAGGCGGCGAACAAAGAACTGGGGTATACATGCCAAGCAGGAAGAAATTGAGGTCGACTTCAAAGAGTTGATCATTAAGAACGTTAGCAGGCCCATGCGCATCCTCTTCACAGAACCCATTGTCTTACTCATCACCATTTACATGAGCTTTATTTGTAGGTCTCACTCTTGCGACATTTCCGGTTTTGAGCAGCATACTAACTGCGCTAGATGGCCTACTCTACCTCTTCCTGACTGCTTACGCTCTCGTTTTCCAACGCGTATACGGCTGGAGTGCCGGCATTGGCGGCCTGGCTTACTTTGGCATGGTCGCCGGTGAGATCATTGCCTTCATTGTCGTAGTATGCGACAACCCCCGATATGCCAGAAAGTTGGCAGCAAACAACAACATACCGGTCCCCGAGTGGCGCTTGCCAATTGCCATGGTTGGCGGTGTTCTCTTTACCGGTATGTGGTCACCTTGTCTTTGTTTTGTTTCTGTAACTAACATAGAATAGCTGGTCTTTTTTGGTTTGGTTGGTCAGGTTATACCGGCAGGATCCACTGGATTGTCCCCGTCCTCTCTGGTCTGTTCACTGGCTTCGGCATTTTCTCCATCTTCCTTTCCCTGCTGAACTACATTGTCGACGCCTACCTCATGTTTGCCGCTTCCGCCATTGCTGGAAACACTTTCATGCGCTCCATGTTCGGTGGTGTATTTCCACTTTTTGCCACTTTCATGTTTGAGGGCATGGGCATCGAATGGGCAAGTACATTGCTCGGTTGTGTAGCGGCGATCTTGGTGCCTATGCCTGTTTTCTTTTACGTATATGGAAAGAGGATCCGAGCCAGAAGTAAGTTTGCTCCTGCACCGGATATCCTCCAGGACAGGAAGAGAGATGAAGAGAGTAAGGGAGCAGAGGCAAATGGAAGTGGTGAGACGACAGAGGGGGAAAGCATGAACGGAGAGAATGGAGCCTTGCATCAGGAGAAGAGCAAGGATCAGTAAAATGTGTTGGAAAGTTTTCCGAATCCTCTTCTTGTACATTGAGCGAACTTATATCTTTAATCAGGCGGCATTTCGCCCCAACTTCCAACAATTTCTGCGCCTTGGTGGAGATGTGTGTTGTATAGAATCCACCACAGTATTCCTCTTAGAAGCTGGGCTTGCAGAAAAGGAAAGTTAGCCGAGGGACTCTTACATGCAGTAGTCCTGGAATAGGAATCGGCCCGCGAATCAACAAGATCCCCGGACGACAGTCCTCCAGATCTGCCCCGCAACACCAACCCGTGACGCAGATGTTGCCAGTGTTTGCCATGACGGGATAAAGATCATCCGCTAGATTTCTCAGGAATAGGATTCTCTCTCGGCTCCGAAGAATGTATAAAAGCCTCGGACTTCCAATCTGATTCTCAGCATCACAGCACGTCAATCGGCACTTCTCAACACTTACCTTCGAAGAACCTTACTTTCCATTTTAGTCTTAATATTTTGCAAACACTTCAAGATGTCCATGTCCATAGAAGAATGCCAAACGTCGCGCGCCGGCTTTCCTAAGCCGGTCCCGGACACGCCTACAAACGTCATGCAACAGTTCAGCATGAAAGGCAAGACCATTGTCATCACAGGCGCTGCTGAGGGCATTGGTGGCGCCGTCGCCGACGCCATGGCTGAAGCAGGAGGCAACGTGGCTCTCTGGTACAACTCGAACAACATGGCTATTCAGCGCGCAGAGAACCTGGCAAAAGAGCACGGCGTTAAGACAAAAGCATACAGCGTCAACCAAATCGATGCCGCGGCCGTTGAGAAGGCCGTCAAGCAGGTTGTTGAGGACTTTGGCCGCATCGACTGCTTTGTTGCGAATGCCGGCACCGGAGACAGCAAGCCATTACTTGACCAGACACTGGAATCGTACCACAACCTCATGCGTGTTAATGTCGATGGACCAGTATACTGTGCCAAGTACGCAGGAGAGGTCTTCAAGAAGCAAGGATTCGGCAACCTGATTCTCACATCGAGTATCTCGGCTCACATTGTCAACGTTCCCGTTGACCAACCCATTTACAACGGCACAAAGGCCTTCGTATCGCATCTGGGTAAATCACTTGCGCGTGAGTGGAGGGAGTTTGCCAGGGTGAACATTGTCAGCCCAGGTTTCTTCGACACAAAGATGGGTGCAGGACCGCTGGTGATTAATGAGGGACTGCGCATGATTCCTCTCGGACGACAGGGAAATGTGAAGGAAATCAAGGGGCTGTTTTTGTACCTGGCAAGTGACGCGTCGAGTTACATGACGGGAAGCGATTGTATTATTGATGGTGGATATGTACTGCCATAAATAGATTGGTGATAGTTAATAGACGTTTCGCTGCTCCTCTACATATACCAACATCAATCAATTCCTCTATCACGAAACTTTTTCTTTTGTTGTTAATTGTCTCTTATCTATGAATACAAAATATAGCCACTCTTGTCATTGTTGTTATAATACTGGACCCCTAGCTGTCTAACCAGTCACCTGATTGGTTGATTGCTTAGGTAAGTTCACTTCTTTTATCCCAGTCACTAAATAGCTTCCTCCTTCTTCCTTCCTGCCAACTCTCCTTCACAATTTCGGGCACTGGAATTTGCATATCACCGCAAAATGATCGAGACACCGACTGCATATGGGCACGTGGTATGCCGCTGCGATAATGAGACACTCGCTTCGCCCTAGTTTTCAAGACCTTTATTTGCCCTCCTGCAGAGTGAGCCTCTATGTTTGATGCAGGTAAAAGAGCCTCGACGTCACCTAGTTTTCTGCAACTACTCCAGATCTCCCCAGATTGCTGCTACATTATCGCGGCCTGTTCTGTCGAAAGGACTGCCACTGTAGATACGACGGGTACTTGAGTCGAAAGAGCTTGCTCGGTTTCACCTTTGCGATACGACTTGAACCCTTATAATGGCGCTAGCGGAGACGAAGCGATGACAACTCCAAAGATCCATGCCGCCACGTGTCTTGCCTTAAGCTCACCTTGGAGGTGACTGAGGACTCTGGTGGTCTCCCCTGTCATCCTGAATATCGGTGTAACTATGGTTCATAGCTCACCTTTACTTGTTTAGTCCCATTCATGGCCGAATATCACTTGCACCTTGTGCTTCATTACCTCTCTATCCCACGGGTAACGCAGCGACTCCACCAAAATATCTACTACACTCCTTGCAATTGAGTCGGAAGAGACAGATATCAAACGTACAACGGCATGGCGTGAGTCCCCTCTATACTATGCGGAAAATAATCTTCACTAACAAGACTATATCAATAAGGCGCAGCAAGCCTTCTTCTTCTTTGCGTACCTCTGCCATGGGTTCTGGTAGTTCGGCTGTCGAGCCTCCTGCCACGCCCCACCGTCGAAGCCGCACTGGAGAGACGTTGAACAAGATCGCGCGTCCGGAGCATGCGGCAGTTCCTCCCTCTCCATGTGTACCGGCTCCTGGTTTCAAGGTTCCTGAGCCTACTTCACCTACCCATCGATCAATGCGCAGGTTGAAAGCGAACACTGGCGCAGGTGTTCAGAAGCGTTCAGCCAAGAAGACCACTCGTTCAAGCCTTGAAGTCGAATCAGACGCGGCTAGGGCAGCCAGGCCTCGCAATCGGGGAAGTGCGAACTTCTTCCGTTTCTTGGACCTTCCAGGAGGTATGGTATTCTCCAGACAGAGAGAAGCAAAAAAAAAGCTAATTTTCTACAGAGATTCGCAACGAGATATACAAGTACACGCATGCCAATACAAAGCAAGCTCTTCTTGTTCATCGGCCACGCATTGCTTCTCTCCGTCCCCGTACACGTATCGATAGAAGCCGAACCCTTCCCTCGGATGTCACAGGCCGTGAGTACGACCGCAGACTCTCAAGTGCCATCATCCCTCCTGAGTCTGAGAGTGGCAAGGGCACGAACGTTGCTCGTGTCACCAATCGTCCATTCTGGGGCTTGACTCAAGTTTGCCGGCAGATTAGGCACGAGTATCGGCAGATTTATATGGCCTACCAGGAGATTGGCGTAGACCTCACTGATGTTGTCAGCTATATGCGTGCCTTCTACCCCTCTGCTCCAGAGGAAATCGCCAAACTCACTTCTACGGCAAAGCGCACTTCTGACATGCCATTGGTCGGTAACCTCACAATCGCTGCGGGCCGTTTGCTGAAGAAGGAAGAACGCAGTCCTGAGGGCATCGATGTGTTTCCCCTTCTTGATATCTGGGCAAACAGCATCAAGATGGAAGCCGGTTTCGGTCGTTATCTGAATGGAGCATACGTCCCAGAGACCGATGGAGAAGCCAAAGATCTGTAAGTTTTCTCATCCACTGTCTTCAACAACACACAAGTTGAAAGCAAACTTATGCGCTAACCGTAAAACAGTTACCGCCTCTTTGGTCGTCACGTCCTCGGCGATCGGTCTTGCTCTGAAATGAATCGCTACTGGCGGACCATCTTGCGTAGCCGGGCTCTTGCGTCGGTCCGCATCCATCGCTGTCCACTTCCACGCTGGGTAGCCATGCCTAACTGGATGCCCGTTCCACCTCCTTTTCCGCACATGGTGAACATGTCCGTAATGATGGGGAATGGATATGCCATTCGTATGGCCACCAAGCCGTATATTCATCTCATTTTCAAGAAAGAGAAGGCAGAACCGTGGATGACAGAGTTTGAGTCCATCATTCCCCCTGGCTGGCTAACTCTGCGAGGCTTTGGCAACATGGACTATTTCGATGTCAAGGTCGGTGTTCAGCAAGACACCACCCAGTAGTACATCTTCTTGAGATTCCGTCGCCACATACGCAAAAAAGTGTTTTCGTGCACGTTTGCTGTACGCAATTGCGCGCATTCGAATCTGCAGTCTTGCATTGAAGCGCGGAACATTGAAGATGTTGTTGGTCATGGACTGATACTACCTGGCGGATGTATTAGTCTAATGGGCTAATGGGAACAGGAAGACAATGTAGGTGGATTTACACACGACTCTTTTGATAGCATGTGCAAGATGATGATCTGGCGGGGTGTCTTTGGTGGCGCGCCTCGTGATTGCGACGGTCGTGCGAGCCTGCACTCTAGGCATATATCCGGAATCAAAAGCAGGATACAGGACTACAGATAGGAACAATGAAGCTATCGGACACTTGCGAGCCAGCCTACCGATCACTGTGACCGTCTCTAGTTCTGCAGAGGATTCGTCATACTCTTCTTTGCATCAAGGACTGTGCTGCGAGTGGGTCCTTGGACATGGTGGCCTGGTGATAATGCCGAGGACTTATACGTTGCTTTTCGAAACCGATGAAGCTGACGACAGGGCGCATTTGGTGGCGCAACAGCCCATTGTCCAATAAGTACGGCTGTTTCCAGCGCTGCAGCAAAAGCAAACCACGGGCACGTATCAATGCCGCGGCCGTGACTAAAGGAAAACATAAGTGCAGGCAAATGTCCGTTGAGGAACACCTCCTATCTCTGCAGAGCACATTGGTGACAGCTCTCTGTGCAGATGCTCAGGTACGTGCACTCACTCTCTCGTCATTCCCCGCTCTCCGCTCCACCCCATGCTGGAAGCGGAATCTCTTGTCCTAGCCATGCCCATGTCCACCGACGCGTTGCCCGCTCAGACAAAACGACTTGTATGTTGCAACCACGACAGCTGAGCCGTTGGTGTGCCCCTGAGATCACGTTTCCGATGAGTACCCCTGCATTCTCCCATGAGACGGTGGCCGTCGGATGGAAATCAGTTGTCCCCGCCGTCCATTGGCGTCGAGAAGGAGTGCCAGCCCGCGCAGGATGATGTTGTTTTCCTGTGAGCCATTGTTCAATCATAGGGCTGCTCGCGTCTCGTCTCGCCCCCGGCTAGTCCAAATCCTACCATGGTGCGCGCATATCGCAACCATCCCCCTGCTACCGTGAGGTCATCGACAAGGATGAAGACCAGTTCCCACACTTCTCATACACTACCACCGTTCATACCACCCTTGCCCTGGCTGTCAAAGGGTTGCTAATTGTTATCTTTAGTAACTGCCACCGTCATCAGCTCGTGGATCTTTATGTCGTACAGATGCCATCTAGTTAATAATTTCGACGACACCTTTTGCTGCCACCACGTTCCTGAGCCTGCACCCGAATCCACGCCCGAACCTGACACGGCAACCAAACTACTGCTAGCCGCAGACATGTCACGACCACAGAGCATGCCCGACTTTGCTACCCTCATGGACTCGTCCTTGCCCTTGTTTGAACAATCGTCCAGTTCGCATTTCGAGAAGCGCATTCACAGCCGGAGACAGACGTCGCCAGAGCGAAGAGCCCATCATGCCCGCGTGAAACCAAGCATATCACTCGCTGCTGGATTGATGATGAATACCGACACTCCTTTGGCAACGGGTCAGATTTCGCCGCGCAAGCGAAGCCAGAGTCGGCCTGCAGAGGAAAGGATGACAGAGGTGGACGAGGACGCGACTCTCTTTTACGCATATGCGCAACGAGTAAGTGGCGTCTATTGTGCTTTGAGCCGACACAACAATCTATACAGCAACGCAACAACTGACAAGTAATAGAGCGATTATCCCTCTTCCCCGCCGTATGTTCTCACATTCGCATCGGCTGCCATATGCTCGCAATGGTGGAATCTTGTCGAGCAAGAATACCCCCTGTCTGCGCGTCCGAGCCCACAATTCTTCATAGTCAGAAGCGAGGACATGGAGCTCATACAAGACGACCCCAAGTTCTTCAGCCTCCGAAACAAATGGTTCTACTCGTCTCAAGACAGTCCAACCTGTCCACCCATTGTTCTGCCGCTGCAGTACGCCAACGGCGCCCCCGCCATGTCACCACCCCCGCCAGCGACCGAAAAGACCAACACACCCGCTCTCGACAGTCTCGCAGAGAGTCTGGCACGGCTATCCAGCGTAGTCGAAAGTAATGCCGAACAGGTCCACGCCCTTTCCGTTGCGCAATCTACTGGTCTCCAAGCTATGCAAGAAATCAATGAATCCAACAGCATCCAAATCAAAGCCATATCCGAGTCGCAAATCAAGCTGCAAGCCCTCGTCGACCAAAACGCCTCCCACTACATCGCCCTCTCCAACACGTCTTTCCAGTCCCAAGAGTCAACCCGCCAAGCCCAAGAACGCACTCTCAAAGCCCAAGAACAAACAAAAGACATTCTCGACAAGACCGTCGCCCAACTCGCCTCCCTCGCAAAAGCCCAAGCCGACCTCTCGCAAACCTGCCAATCCATGATCCAGAGCCTCGAGGCTTACACGCACAATACCGCCGTCTCTGATACCGCGAGTACGCATTCGCTGGCGACGACGACTTCGGCAAACGCGCTGGCGAGTAGGATTAGCCCCCCGCCGAGAAAACTCAATCGCAGGATCAAGGGCGTGTGGTATGAGTATGATTGTTCGTCTACGCCACTTCCTCCTGCTTCTGCTACTGCGACGGCATCGTCGTCGGCGGCATCGACGCCGAGGAAGAGAGCCGATTCGGCGAGTATGCAGACACCGCCCAAGAGTCCTGTGGCGTTTAAGGCTGCTTGATGGTAGTAATTTTTTTTGAGGGCATAAGGTTGAAACGAGGGTTAGTGACGCGAACGTCGGTAGCACTTTCTGCTTGTCTTCCTCGTTCCGTTTGTACGAGTTGCGTGTCGTGCGTGATGACGGCCAGCCATGTCATGCTGGCGAGAGGGCAAGGCTTCTTCTTTTCTCTTCTCTTTCGCCATAGCAAAAAAGGCCGTTGTATTATTTTCCGCACTTTTTCTTTCCTGCCCTTCCCTTTTTTCTTCCCGTTCTTCGTTTTCTCGCTTTCCCAAAAGATCACGGTTGTACCAATTAAAACTTCTTCTTTCCTTCCTTCCTGAAGAGGGACTTCGACGTTGATGTACGCATGGCTTTTTTACCGTATGTAGTGGCCTGGGAACGTTTTTTTTCTTGGAGTGCGTTTTCGTAGTTTGCATTCCTTTTTGAATCGTATCTTCTGGCGCAGTCACGCTTTCTCTCCTTTTCTCGGTTTTGTACGTGTAGTATAATTGTATACATGTGCTGTACTCTTAGGTGTGTTTTGACCATCGGCGTGCTGCATGTAGAGATCTTGCAACTGGATAGTTGTCCTTGATGTTTAGCATCCCGTGCAAAATGTCTCTCCTTTGGTGTCTGTTTTTTTTTCTAAGTACAGATGGGATTGTGTATGTCGATATGGCTTGGTCTGAGGCATTGAATGACCGGGACGAAAAAGGACCTTCTTTTTTTTTTCTTCCAGATTCTTTTGCCTTGATTTCAGGGTATCTGACTAACAAGGAGTACACTTCAATAGCCGTCGAGCACGAAAAGCTTTCAAAAGCAGAGTATACGTGCATTAATCTATTCCGAATTTTGCTGATAACAATACAAGAAGCCGTGTCAAAGAAGAGGAATACTAATCATGTCTATCATCAACTTTTTCCACATCCTGGTGTACAAGCCGATGACTACGACCTCGCTGCCAACTCCACCGACTCCTTTATTACCTCTGCGAGCTGCACCTTGGGCAGGCCCAGCTTCTCGTTCCACACCTGCTGCTCGCCCAAAAAGTCGTATCCAACATCTACATCTGCGCCAAAACTCAGCGCCAGCAGTCCAAACGTCGCCATGCCATCACCTGCTTCATGCTTCTGCTTCAGGTCCTTGATGATGGGTGCACTGGCCTTCTCTGTGATTGAGAACTTCGTCGCCGTCTGCTTCTCCAGCTCCGCTACAATCTCGCGCGTGGTGGCCTGGAAGTCACAGAGGAAAATTTGCTGGTTGGCTGTCATGTCGGCGTGAACCAGGGTCCTAGCAACGGCAAGCCCCGTGTTGGCGCTCGTGGTGATAGCGAAGGGCTTGTTTCCTGAGTCGTAAACAGTGGCAGTCCGGTTTTTGACGTCGATGCCGAGGAAGTTTCCAGAGCGAGAAGGATCAAGGGCCCAGTCGAGCCAGCTGCCGCAGCAGATGCTGCTCCAGGTCATTTTGCCGTTGCTCGAGGCACAGGTTTGCTTGAGGTACTCGAGCATGTTGCCTTTGATGTCGTAGGTTGGGACCATGGCACGGGCGCGCGGGTCGAGGTTGTGGCGCCAAATTCACTGGGGATAAAGCGCTTCACACCAGCGGCGAGGGCGGCGTCGATGAGGCGGAATGCGAGACCATCTTTTCCCCCAGCGGTGACGGGTGCGGTGGAGAGCGCGACGACCACAGCATCTTGGCCGTGGAAAACGGAGGTTAGCTCTTCGACTGTGAATTCATCTGAGACAGTCTTGACAGGAACACCGGTGGGGAAGGTGGCGGATGAGCTGGCGCGACTGACGATTGTGACGGTGAAGGAGGGTTCCGCGAGGAGGGCAGCGAGAATGGGTTTTCCGACTGAGCCTGTTGCACCCAGGATGAGCACCTTCTTAATAGCTGTTGACATGGCGGGATTTGGGCTTTAAAGTAGTTGGCGAGGTCCGGATTTTGATGTTGATTAATAGTTGTCAGGAGATGGGCCAAATGACGTTGAAAGCGGATGTTGCTGATGTTGAATTGACATTCTGTTGACACTCTCTGCCTTCTTATAGTTATTCTCAAACTATGTTTTGAGAAGTTGTCGACATGGACAGGCGTTGCAGAGTCGCCTCATACAAGCAACACTATTCCGCATAGGTTGTCCCTTACTGCTTACTGTGTCGGCCGCTGCATCGCATGTTGCTCTGTGGCGATTATAGTCAATTACTCAGCCAAAGTCTATACCTATTAAGAAATGCTTTAAGCCGCGGGAGCTGTGAATAGTAATCATAACTGAAAGTACAGTGTAATGTTCTGCGTGAATAGTAATCAGCACGGCCTAACTAGAGCGAATGTGGTTTGGCGGCCCTATACAGGACCCATCTCGGCAGCTGCTGTGATGTGGTAATCGCAATTGACGTGCTGTAAGCAGCGACTTTGTCATTGAAATATTTCCTAAAACGTCCATCTGATGATAGAAACTGGAAAGGTCGTCGGATGGGTAAGTGAAGCCAGCGTATGACGATATATTGCAGCTTAGAGGCGGAGGCCAGCACAAATGCCAAGTCAACTGCTGAACAGACTTTGGGAGAGAGCCGAACAGTTCTGGTGATGCCGGTTTCTTTTTCTGATTGCTTTCTACGTGCGCAGACGGCGATCTTTCGTTGTGCCAGTGCATTGTGACAACGGGATCGGGCCGCAGGTCCCCGACGCCTATGGCTCCATACTGGCACACCACCAGCCTCGCCAGCGGTGTCAACACGCATCTGCCCACATTCCGTCGCTTGCTCCTATCAGGAGACAAGCGCCCTGGTGTACTGGTTATGTAAGTTGCATATTGTCCAACCAATGAGAGGTATGGAGGTTGAATTTCGGCGCTGACAGGAAGCAACTAAGGGACGTCACCAACAGCCTACTAAGCGACAGTTGTTGCACGTGACTTAACGCTGTCGGACCGCTAACAGCCTGCCCAACAGCTGCAGCTTCACAATATCAGGACTATAAATGGCCCTGGATGCCTGTTTGTTTCGGCCTTACTGCCATTCTAGTCCGGCGGAATGCGACTTCCACAACCACCCGCCTGGTCTGCAACCATAAGTGAAGACTAGCAATATCATATATACCATTGACCTCAGTCACATACCAAGAATGAGAGCGGGTCCCAGCGGCTACCAGGTGCCATGAAGGGATCTGGAGGACTAACTTTTGTTTTGGCCCGCCAATGGCTGGTGCCATGCCTTCGGTTTCCCTACCCTACCGTGGAACATGTAGCCCAGGTTCGCCTCCAGACCCAACTAAACTTCAGCAGCATCGCACGATGCGCCGCAGCTGCTTTGTCACCCACTAAATGGCTAAAATTGACCGAACATTTGATCTACATTCACTGCAAACATCTCAGTACTTGTTGGGAAAGACATCATAAGACCATAGATTGTGGGCGACTACATGCAGTCCCTTAGAACCAATGCTCCCACGCTATGGGGCTCAGTTGTTAGTGCTCGCTTACTCCGTCTTGGTAATACAACAGTTCATTACTTTTGGATACCACGGAAAGATATTGCTTCTGCTGTTCTTCTTGCCAAAGTGCCGACCCATGGTGTAGGGGAACGATCACCGGGTACCCACTTTACGTGCCGAAATTATTGGCTGGCTTCTTTACCGAAGTCCGCGTACGCATAAGGATGGGCGAAGATCAGGAAAAGAGAGTGTCTACTTCCCGCCATACCCCGCCTCAGCTGGCATATTCCTCAACAATTCGGCTCATCTCTCGTCTTACCATCTATTAGAATAGGGCGAGACTGCGAGTCCATGTATAATTGGACTTTTATCCAGTCGGGGTCCTTCAGGATCAAAGGGTTGGACATCCTCGCTTGATGCCTTTGCTTCTGCAATAAGCATTGCTAGCCAACCATCACAAGCTGCGGTAGCACGTTCCACTGCAACTTTGTGCACAAAAGCCCTTTAGGAGTACCTGGGAACTCGAGTCGCTGTTCATGGAAACTGCAAACTGCCCACATGCTAGCGAAACCTTTTCCACTGGATACATGCAACGGGCAATGTTGTTCGCGAACAGAGCGCCAAACCGGAAGTTCGCACCACCAATCGAGCATGCTACATCTTTTTAGACCTATCAACTTGACGCACGTAGTGACGGACCCCGAAAAGCGGCAAAAGACGTTTAGCCGTCCTAGTTTAGTAGATAGAGACTGCTTTCCGTACAATAGGCTAGTTCCAATGTCTTAAAGGTAATGTAAGATTCCTTGGCGACAGTAGTCTATTCCTGTTGAAATGGTGTTCCGGGTGGCTTGGGATGCCCTGCAAAAGCATGCATAACCGCCGTTACATCGTGCAATAAAATGTGGATTTGAGACAGACCATGCAGCACCTTCCCCATACAATCAGCCATTGTCTGCTCGACTGTTCCAAACTCACAAATGCACTAAAATGCATATCTGGGCGTTTGAAGTCATGATACGATATGCCAAACGTGTACCTTGCCAAAACACCCATGTGAAGAGGTACATTCTACTGTACAAAGAAACTAGTTGGAGATGGTGCAAGCGACTAAGAAAAAAAAAGCAAATCAGACAGCGCGCTACCCAACGCAACTAAGAAACTAGCAGGAAACATTGATAGCGCTAGAGTATATATTCTTGGGAACACGTCCTTGTGCTACGGTTACTGCATGAACTGTGAGAGGGCCAAGATGGCCTAAAACAGTAGACTGGGAAATTCCGCATGAGTGTAGACGATTAATGCTTGATCGTGCAAGCACTTCCATGCGGAAAGCTACTGATCGTCTGCGGCTCTATGCTCTCGTTGGCCGTACAACACGCTAATCAACCCTGCAGTAAGCACTTTTGCCGGAGACGTATGTAAGCCCATGGTATGTAGAAACGCGGGGTCCAAGTTCCTAGTAGCTCTCGTTGGTAATTGGTCTCTATCCAAGCATGAGGTGGCGTCAAACGGAACCGATCTAGCTGTCAGGATTGTCCGTGAGCGACTACAAGTATGCAAGCTACCCACATGCGGCGGATGCGTAACGAAGGAGGGCAATTCCACGCCCCTGGATTTGAGCACTCGCCATCATGCTGAAGACACCTACTGTGAATCTGGACCCAAAGGACCCTCCGGAAACCACATCGCAGACCGAGCATACAAGCCATACCGCAAAGCACATCTCGACTTCGACGACTGCGACGGCCGTAGAACCGTACGAAATTAATGAGAAAAATGAGAAAAACGATGAAGAGCAGCCAAAGACAAATCATCGATCATCAGTTGGATACATGTCCACCACAAGCCACCATGGTCGACGCCAATCCGCGTTATGGTCGCATTCGTCGCCCTTACACTTTCAATATTCCTGGTAGCCCTTGATACAGTTCTCATTCCCACCGCCCTACCGACTATCTCGCAATCATTCCGGATACCGGATTCGCTATATGCGTGGACTGGATCTGCCTACCTTCTCACCAACGCCGCGTCAATACCCTTCTGGGGAAAGCTCTCTGATATCTTTGGACGCAAGTCCATTTTGCTGACCGCGAATGCCGTCTTCTTGGGTGGAAGCATCATTTGCGCAGTGAGTGTCAATGCCCCCATGCTAGTTGCCGGGCGAGCCATCCAAGGCCTTGGTGGCGGTGGCGTAGTGGTGCTGGTGCACGTTTGTGTCAGCGACCTGTTCTCGATTCGAAATCGCTCCTTTTATATGGGCATGGTGGGCGCAGCATGGGCACTCGCCTCTGCTCTGGGACCAGTACTCGGTGGTATCTTCGCCCAGGAGTTGACCTGGAAGTGGTGCTTTTACATCAACATACCCATCATCACGTTCTCAATCATTGTGCTCTATTTCACGCTTGAGCTGCACGACCCCAGAACACCACTCCTCAAAGGACTTGCCTCTGTCGATTGGCTTGGCATCACTACTATCATTACTGCTGCCGTATTGCTGCTTGTCGGCCTTCAAATTGGGAGTGGTGGCTCCTATGCCAGTCCGTTGGTGATTGTGTTGATTGTCGTCGGATCAGTCATCTTCATCGCCTTCCCCTTTTCCCAATGGTGGGAAGACAAGCGCGGCGGCAGCCCTATCATGCCCTTGCGCATATTCAAAGACATCAGCAACCTAAGCGCACTGGGAGTCTGCGCTTGCGATGCGTTGGTGTTTAATTCGGTCGCATACTTTCTGCCGTTGTATTTCCAAATCGTCCTTGGAAGGACTCCGGCCGCCACTGGAGTCCTGATGCTCGCCATTGCGATTCCTTTGGCGATTGTATCTTTCGTATCAGGCCATATTATCGAAAAGACGGGCCGCTTTCTCGAAGTACTCCAGGCTGGATTGTTCCTGATGACACTCGGTGTCGGTCTTCTCATATCATTTGACGCATCCTTCGATCTTGGAAAGATAATCGGCATCTTGGTCGTCATTGGGCTTGGTTTCGGTCCCAACTTTGGAGCTCCGCTCATTGCTCTGCAAACACGAATCCAGCCGTGTGACATCGCTACCGGCACAGCAGCTTTCGGTTTTGTCCGTATGATTTCGGGCGCTATTGGACTGGTCCTCAGTCAAGTCATCTTCCAGTTTTTGACGGTATCCTATTCCGATAAACTTGTCAGCAGCGGCATTCCCAGGGATTTTGCACGGCTGCTGGTTGGAGGCGAAGCCATCTCTCAAGGTATTCAGATCAGCGACCTTACTGAATTCCAAAGAGGAGTCGTGCACCAAAGCTTCATGACCGCAATGAGGCGAGTTTGGATCCTATACACCGTTGTCGGTGCACTTGGACTTTTGATATCTTTCGGCATCAAAAGAACAAAACTGCGTCAGGATCCATCACTGACGGGACTCGAAGAGACTGGGAATCCACAGGTTGAACAAGTTTCTTCAGCCTGAGTAACATGACATGTCGCGATTCTATTCTTTACATATATATTTATGACTGCTGGGAAGTCAACATTCGCTACGATTCGAGGAGTATACCGGACCGGGCCCTGCTCTGCAAGATATCAGAGTGACCACCGCCACCCCCAATAACTGTCCCTCTCGAGCATCCCAATACGCTTCGTTATGTCAGTTCATATACAGGTTTTGGAATGAGCATTCTAGAGCAATTCTACCACTTCATCGGCGCATCTCCATCGCTCTACATTATAGCCTAACGATACGATATGCACCATACAGCAAAAGCTACGGCCATTGAATGAATCATGTTCACAATTGGAATGAGATAAGAAGAAAACGAAAAGCACAGAGTTTGTATTTAGCATTACCAAAAGTTCTCTTGATATCCCGTTTGGGTAAAATGGCGTGGTATACGCCTGTGCATTTAGAGCCAAAAGTTTCTACCAGTAAAGAACCAAATCACTATTAGATTATGAAAGTAGCGTATTTCGTTCCCTGTTCCTCGTGCACAACTAGTGTTCTTTTCTGAGAGTTTGTAGTTGGAGTTTGGCCCCTTCTCAGGTTGGTCTCCGTCTATGCTTTTATCCTGCCACCTATCATTCCATCCATGATCGATTCCACCAATCCAAACTGGGGCACAGTTGCGCTAGCCGCTTTGCATCATATTTTATGCATGATAGATATAAGAGCAAGGACCTCACGGTCCTATTCTGGAAATGTTGTTGGATATTTCTAGCGCCAAGATATCAGGCAGCAATAAAATACACAATCCATGACGACGACTCCAGGTCTTTTGTTATAAAAGGCTCTTTCGACTAGAAAATGAGAGAGTCAGATGCGTGCTGCTGTATCTTGTTCCATCTCATGTCTGAGTTCACTGAGTTGCGCAGCGTTGCAGTGTAACGAGAATGACGGACTCCACCCCTCAAGCCACAGCATCGTCTCGGTGCTATCTCTTAGAACTACCTGGAGGTATGCAAACGCCGCTGGAAGTTTCTGCAATGAATTGCCCATGAACTGACCGCTATAGAACTCCGCAACCGTATATATGGTTACGTTCTTATTCATCTTGACCCAGGCAGAGAAGGGAATCTTGAAAGACCCTACACCGTTCAGCTCAGGCCTCGTCCCTACCAAGGACATGGTAGCCAGGTTTCACCCAGCAGCATATATTACAATGGTTGGCGGTGTCTAAAAAGACAGACATTGGGCCTCACCCAAGCATGTCGGGCTATTCGTCGCGAATTTCTCCCTTTACACCTTAGCCAAGCCCATGTCGAATTCGCATTTCCCGAAGACCTTGAGCAATACGTTTCAGATTTCTTTCTCCGGCCTGGGGACGCTTTTGGTACATGTTTCTTCAAGAGACAACGAGATGTCAGTTACGTTGAAGTGCTACCGCTGATTCAGCGGCTCAGAAAATCTCCAGGACTCTCTTTAAGGTTCGACGATATGGAACCCCGCCATCGCTTCAACATGAGTGCGCTAGTCGATATCAAGGGAAATCAAAAGTGGGGAGAGTACGTTGAAAGATATGCTACTGGTATAGCGTATTATACAGACTATATGTTTTATGGCAGGGATCAAGGCATGAACCAGCTGTTTGTCAACATCAAGCACACGGTCGGAGAGCCCTGGATGATTGAGGACATGAAGGAAGGCACAGCTGACGAAGGAAATTCGACAAGAACCAAAACGCCAGAAAACAAACCTGAGAGTGTAAAAAGGTGGTTGGAGTTTGCGGGCATTCCGCATCTCAACGAGAAGTTGGATGATATCGGCATTCAGGTTGCAGAAGCAGACGATGACAGCGATGATGATACCAGCGCCACTGATGACTCTTAAGCTGCTTGATCATACAGTCCTGGGTACTGGACTGCTCTTTGGAGGAAGAAACACAACAGCTAGGGTGCTGAAATATCAATTGACACTGGAAAGTTGCAATCGAATTTTGAATGTCGATCTTGATGCACCTTACTGGTAGAGGCGCTGTATCCTAGGCTCCAGATTTTGGATACAGTACAGAGGTATTGCAGGCTGGGCGCATGGGAGATGTATAATATCGTGTTCCTTGTATGACAGATAGGTACATACTAGTGTAGTTTATCAGCTTCTCCTTGTTCCAGCGGAATATGCAATTGGATGAATCTAGGGAGTTTGGATTGAACGTATAAAGAAGGTTGACTCAAGCCTAAGGCTTTTCTACGTAGGGGTAGGAGAGCTCCTATGTGAAAGAAGAAGAAGAAGAAGAAGAAGAAGAAGAAGAAGAAGAAGAAGAAGAAG
>JAWDHC010000046.1:0-133240 GCA_036172615.1 Curvularia verruculosa | reverse complement strand
GGGAGGGGGTGAGGGAGGGAGAGGGAGAGTGATTGGGTTTGCAGCGTGTATGGGTTTTGCTCGATGTTGAGGTTGGTTGATATGGGTATCTTTCAGGGGTTTTCTGAGGCACTGCTTGGGGCTGTGTATAACCCTCGCATACACATAGAGGAGAGAGAGAGACATTTACATGAACACAGTTCTTTAATTTCATGAAGACGCGGCCAAATAATCACACAGCACTTACTCGCCAGAGGAGAGACCAAAAAATATGTATTCGTTCTTGCAAATGCCAAAGCCGATCTTCATCTTTGCCTCTGTTTATTCAAAAAGAATAAGGCCCAGCATGCCAGTCTCTACGGGTATGCGGAACCCACTCTAGAAGAACTACGAACGACAGAAATAAAAGGAGAGAAAACACGCAATACCCCATGCTGGAATGGCCCTCACCACCCAAAACAATGTTCTAAAGGAGTGCACATAGTCGGAGGCTAATAAAAATGCCACGGGAGCACAAACAACTCAGTATATGCCTTGGGTGCGGTACTGGAAAGTATCGTAACTGCGTCTCCATGTTAGCTAATCACAAAAAGAAAAACGCAAGTGGAATAAAACTTACAGTCGGGTATAATAACTTCCCACACTCTTTGCAACAAGTTCATCGACAAAGCCTTCTGCTTCTTCCTTGCTCAAATGCAGCATAAGCCTTGCCCGCAAACTGTTCGTTACGCTAGCCGCACCGGCAGCGAAACAAGGCATACTGCTCTGCTTGCTCATGAGGTCGACCAGCATGATGAGCCTTTCGGCGTCTTTCCTCAATGCTTGGAACGCTTTCTTGCACAGTGTCTTGAACTCTTCAAAAGCAGGTGCTCCAATTCCGCCCAGGACATCGACGTAGTCTTGTGTCAGTTTGAAGGGCGCGGCTTCGAAGCCCATAGAGCCGGGTGAGTTGGAAAGCATAAAACCGAAGTCTATGTGAATGATGTGACCCATGTTGTCAATGAGTAGGTTGCCGTTGTGACGATCTTTGAGCTGGAGTACGTAGCATATGATGCTATAAGCCGCTAGAGAACGACCAAAAGCCGCGACACCTGCAATATAGGCTTCTGAATCTGGGTCCCCAAAAGTTTTGAGCCAGTGATCCTTGAGTGTCGCTATGCGCTTGCGAGGGTTGGTGCCCGCGGCTATACTGGCCAGTGTCAAGCTTCGTTTGAGAGAGTGCAACGAGACACCATTGGTAATTGTCTCAATGAGACCGCAGGATTCGCCGGTAACGAGAATACGCATTCGTTTCGTCCAGACCGGTACCTTTGCTTCTTCCCAAATCTTGGTGCAGACCTCGATGAGTTGACAAGCGAATGCCTCCTGCCGTAGATCTGCTCCTGTCTTGACAATAACACTGATCAAGTCCCAGTTTTTCATATGACCATAGGGCGAGGACCGCCGTATACGCTCTCGCTTTGCGCTCCATTCCTCTCCGAAAGTTGCAGCACTAGGATCGTCTCGGTCGCCCTTTCGCCGCATACCACCGGTCTTCAGATCGTTCTCCATACGAGCAGCACCCGCACCCGGGTTGGGCGTGACCGCCAAGGCTTCATCAAGGTCTTCTGGTTCCCCTGTGATTGCCGTTGGATCTGCCTCTGCCATGATGGTATCAAAGGTAGGGCCTTGTTCTTCGTTCAAGAAATTTTGTTCTTCCAGGGTTTGCATGCTTGCAATAATCTTGGCCTTGATGGCTGCTACCTCGCCCTTTGGCCTCTTTGCGCCGCTTGCCTCCAGTTGTGCAAGCATCTGAGCAGCAGTGCGCATGTGGGTTGCAAGGGCAGAAAAGTCGGGCTGGTCGGCGGCCTGGCTTGATCGATTCATGTTCGCAGGAATAGTCATTCTTCTGTTGGGAACAGGGCTAACCGATCTACTAATCTGCGAGTCGGACGTCGTGGTGTAGACAAGGTAGCTATCGATGATAGAGTATTGGCTCCACTCGAGGATCTTGGTGCTGTCGCTTTGCCATCAGTCGTTGCAGCTGGTAGAGTCACTCGTGCTAATCCTGAGGCAATATCTGTCTCATCCGCATCTTTGATCAGTGAGGTACTACCAAGGTCTCCCGTAACAGGCTCGAATACACTGTCTGATCCATTTGACGAAGCCCGGTCGTACGAAAGGTATTCGGCGTTGGTGATATCAAAGAGACGTCGTCTTGAAGTTCCCTTTTCTAGCATTAGCTTCTCAAGCAACTTCTGGTTTTGCTCCGTATCTGGGTCAAAATCAAAGTCTTCCTCTAGCACCTCCACCATAAGCAGATATGGTACGCGCTCTGCACTGTTGAGGCTCGTAGCTTCGGCGGGATTGATCCGTACTATTCGGTGATGCCGGCTTTGCGAAGGAATTCCATCTTTCAATGTTGGGGGCGATAATAGTGGTATATCAACTTCAGCTGGCAAGTCCTGGGCTATCAACGCCAACTCAGCCCTGAGAGCGCTCAATCGTGCAGGTTTCGGTACCACAACTAAACGGTTCGAGATATCCTCGAGAGCACTCAGGAACTGGGTCTCATTCCGGAAATAGTTGGATCGAAGTAGACGTATTTTTTGCGCACGAGTAAGCGCAGTAGGTGACAGAGGCCTTGGTTGGTGTGATGAATGTTTGCGAGGACCAAGGTGCAGCGGACTCGGTCCTAAGCCGGCAGTTGCTGGTGGTGTTGGAAGAGGAGAGGTATTGGCATCTCGAAAGTCGGGTAACGATGATGAACTCAGGCGGGCTTCAGATGCCACTGACAGTAACGGATGGCGCTGTGAGGCGGATGGTGCTCGCTGGGCTACAGGCGCTCGGATAGCCTGTTTCCTCAAATCCTTGGGGTCGCGCGGCTCGCGCGGGCGCTGCGAAGCTGGCCTAGCCGACCGACCATCCTCGGGATCGGAATGTTGCTGTTGCTGGGCTGCCCTCTTTTGCTTGGGCCTGGGCGACCCTCCTGTGACCGTCTTGCTCCTCCCCACCTTAGCTGTCTGAACATTATCGGAGATGATGTCCTCGACGGGCCTCGGTTTCCGCGCCTGCGCAATAGCCAATGGTCCGGCATGAGCTGGTAGGAAGGGCGCCGCTATACTTGCGAGGACTAGACTGGATAATACGCTGACGGGCAATACGTTCTCCTTGATCTTCTCCCTTCGTGAGGGCTCGGCAGAGCCAAAGACGATGCGCTGCACGCGATTGTAGATTCTCCGACAAGTCTTGAAAGCGATTGAATTTGGGGCACTTGCGAGGTCGTGAAGATAGGTCTGGAAGAGCCAGAAGGTCTAGGAGCCATGTATTAGCATACGCTGCACCAAATCAACAAGACACGGTATCCGGAAGCCCCACCAGAAGCGCGCCGTTGACGGATTCCTCGCACAAGTCGATTATGAACTCCTCGAGGGCCATGGACTCATTGTCGATGCTGATGAGAAGGTGACATAGCCTATGTTGCCCAGCGTATGTAAGCTAGCTGTTCATGCGGTCGACAGGTGGGTGATGGGCGCGGGCGACGTACTGCGGGAGGAAGAACTCGAGCTCCTCATAGGCAAACTGGCGCAGCTTGGAACAGAGCACATAGTGGATTCCGACGTGATCTGCATACCGGCTGTAGGCATTCGCGTGTGTGTCAGCCAAAGGGACTCCCCGTGAAAGCTGAAAGAGTAGGTAATCGGCAAAAGGGCCGCTGCCGCTCGGAAGAGAGGTGGCCACTCACGCAAGGTATGCTACTGCAAGGCTCGGATCTTGGTTGAAGTGCTCAGATTCTATAAAGCGCTCTAGCAGATTCCAACTCATCTGGGACGGCTCATTGGGGCACTGTATGGGTGGAGGGCGGCGGCATGCGGTGAAATGCTCAAAAGGGTCTCATGAGGAAAGATGGGGCGCCGAACAGGGTTCAGCGGGCGGAGAAGAGCTACTCCGCCGCCCCTAGTCGATAAGATTGCAACTAGCAATGTCAACGCCACCTAGAATTAAAGGTTCCATTATTTTGTAAGCAGACTACCGTCTCCTATCTGTGTAGCCGGATTTCCGTCTGGCTAGACTATAATAGTGTTTGACTCGCCCAGTCTGTTGCTTTTGCAAACAGAAATAAATAACTAAAACTGCGTTAAAAGCCATCGCATGAACAAGACTTTGGATGTCTAGCTGATACATTTCTGACACCGAACGACTTGGAACACCATCCCATTAACCCGTCCAACTGTTGCTCCAAACACCTAGTATTTATGCCGCGCAGCAGAACTGAATATCGTACACAGGCAGGGCAAATATAAAGTCATAGTAAAAAAAAACACACACAATGCACACATAGTTCAGGACCTGCCAGTGACATTAGTCTGCAGCCTGCAGGTCAACGAAGATGTTGATAGCAGCGACGAGCACTTCTGCGAAAATCAGAATAATAACAATCCACTCGAGCAGTTCACCCTATATCTTGTCGTCAGCAAAGTCCATCATGGTAAGATATGGATAGTAGCGGAGAATAGCCCAACTTACATGTGTTACAGTCAACTGATCCTTGAGTACAGCAAGCAGATCACCAATGACATTCAGCCTTTCCGTCAAAAGACTGACACGCTGGTCCATTTCCAGGTAACTTCTTACAGCTTGGTAAACCGGATCCAACTGCGGTTCAGCCCACATGAGTTCTGGCGCATCAAGGACTGAGCCCTGCAAGTGTATACTAATCCGGAGAATGAACAGCTCTCCAATTTGCATATTGATCTGTTTCTTGTTCAGGTTGATCTTTCCCGAGCTCGCAATCTCCGCTGGAATATCTTTGGTTTCGTCAATGGTGTTGTCAACCAAATCTTCGAAGAGCGATGTCTTGACACTCTGGGACAGACCGTGGCTGATGGCAAGCTTGATCATGTAGTTCTTCTTGTCGCGCAGGCTGATGAAGTCGTTGTATATCCGCGCCTGGTATTCGCGTGTGTAGTAAAAGTTAAACTCTTCCGTCTCAATCTCGTCCTTGCCGAGCTTATCCACCTCGAACTTGGCAATCTCCTTGAGGAACTTCTTCTCTTGCTGGAGCGTCATTCCCCATATGACGACAGTGCCGTATTCGAAAAGAAAGACTTCTGGTGTGTGTACGCGCGTGTCGAAATCTGGTGTGTCCATTGGGGGATCTGAGTCAGCGTGAGTGATGGATGGACGCCTCGGCCCAATGGCCTGGTCGTTGGCCATTTCAGGCGCATCGCCACCCTCGTGCAAATCGATAATATCTTGTCGCCTCCGCTCGTTCTCGTGTTCCACCTCAATCGCGCTGTCGGAGAATCTTCTTGGCCTCTCTTCTGGAAGATCGCCTAGTACAGCAGTGCTACTGACGTCTTCCGGACCGGTTTTCGAGCCGTAGTTGTAAGGCGAGTATATACACTCATCAAATCGCTTTGGCAAAGCACCTCTTGTCTTTTGCTTTCCCTTAAGGAACCGCATCATGTCGTCGAGTTTGTAAGAAGCAGCTGTACAGTATGCCGTCACTCTGGGTAGCCGCTCTCGGTCTGCCTTTCCCAGCCTGGCAGCATCTCTCCTTGCAGTAGGATCTTTGATGCGCGTGTATTGCACGTAGACGTCGCGTCCACTCTCCTCGTCTTCGGCCTCATCGGCAGCGGGGTCGGGGAGAAGCTTCAGTTTCTGGGCGGTCCTTGTTGTTCTTTGCGGCCCAATCTTGGGCACCGGGGAAGGAGGTATCCGCGCAGGCGCGCCGGAACTGTTCCTTCTTCGCAGCTTGCTGTTCAATGTTGACAGCATTGGCTGCCCGCCTTGGGTCGTGGCAGCATGGCCTGACGAGGACGCGCTGTGGGATAGCGAGCGAGACTGGGCGGGTTTTGGACTGGTGGATATGACGGTTGGGTTGAAGGTGACGGTGCGCTGAGGTTTGTGAGGCGTTGTTCGGCTTGAGCTTGACATTGACGACACCAAAGGAGTCGTTTCCGTAACCTGTGACGCCATGTCGACTTATGCGGTTGCGTTTAAGGTCAAGTTGACTGCCAACAACGGATAAATAGACGGCGACGGACGACGGCGATGATACAATGGCCAATTCCGGATCCGTAGAGCGCCCAGAGCGACGGCGTGAGTGGTGTGATGAGTGGCAGACGCGGAAGCTACTTGCTTCACTGAGACTTTGAAGCCATGACGTTGTAAGGATCTTAGCTTTCGCCTAACGGCACGGACGGGGTCCACGTGCGAGTGAACGACCGCAACGTGCAGAACCGTTAAAAACCAACTTCCAGGATCTTGCGCGGCACCCCAGAGGCTTTGTGGCTTATTTTCACCGTTTATGAGCATGGGACTGTCCCGTGAGAACAGGTTATCGTACCCGTAAAGCCTGCATGAGGATTGCGCAATAACGCGCGTCGGCTCGATGTGGATCTGTCTGACGGCGCATACTTGCCCGCAGTTCATCACAACAGGCTTTGATGGTCTTTTGATTTGTGAAAAGGGCCGTCTAGAGTCTACGTACGCGGTGCCACACGCATGCCCAATGCGAAGTATAGTGGGTGGAAAATGATAGTATTAATTACAGGATATAAATGTAAACTACAGCTCAATAATTTCAGGCTCATTCTCGAGTCCTCCCACGTCGCCATCTTTGGATACTACAAGCCAGTCATCTATCAATTCAGTCGTTTTGTGCTCGGATTCCTGCTTTGTGATGCCCACCTCGCCGAGCATGTAGCGCCCAAAATACAAGAGCGCATCAAGCATCTCCTCTCCTGTTGGTATAATGTTCTCTTTTGGTAGTAGGAAACCATAACTGCCAGTGTCTCTCAGCTTGACCTGGTACGAATACTTGACCTTCATCTCGTGGTAGAAGAAGTCAAGTGCGCTACCGCCCGCTGACTCAATGCGTGGGAATATGGTCTTCTTGTTGTTGGTGAAGGCGACATTGCCTTCACATGCAGATGTGACCTTGTAGGTTTGGCCTTTGCGGGAGATGCGGATAGCCTTTGCCAGGCCCAAAGCAAGTTCTTCGAGGTCTTCAATGGCCGGTGGCTCCTCGTCGCAAGAATAGCTATACGGATACAAAATCTGCTGTGAGTACGAGTGCAAATCCAAGAATCCGACAATTTCAACATTGTTGTTTTCAGTCTCGTTCCTGGCCCATGCAGCGAAGCGTTCTGCTTCGACACCTTCAAAAGGCTGGTCGCCGGGGAATGATTCGCTGCAGGGGTTTGCCTGCGCAGTTTCGCCGTCCCACATGTACGGATAGCTGCGGTCGAGATCGACACCGTTGCAGAATCGCAGCCTGGTGGGCTGGCGGTTCTTGCGCCACAGGCGGTCTGTCTCCCATGTGTAAACATAGCCGTCTGGGTTCAGCGTGGGGATAAATACGAAATCAAACTCTTCCAGCAGCCGCGTCATTTCGCGGTCCTTTCCATAGGCGTTAATGAAGCTCCAGGCTAGGTAGTTGACTGTGCTAGTCGATATCCACTCGCGGGCGTGTATGCCGCCAGTGACGAGGATTGTTTTTCGAGGCTGCGATGGCTCATCGTCGTTGGTCGGATGCACGCCGACACGTAGGGCCGGAATCTCGCGGCCTTGATAGCTGGTACCCACATTGATACGGCGGACGTGGGTGGTGAACATGGAGGCCATGAGGCTCATCCATGGGTTGATGACAGACATGGGCTGGTAGTCCTGAAAGAAGATGTGACCTTTGCCCGCTCGCGGGGATGGGCGAAGGTTCGGAGAGAAGCGGTCGTCATGGTGGGAGGCGGCCGTGTCGACTGAGGGATAAGTGTTGAAGATTGCCTGGGCGAGGCCGAGGTCCTGGAGGAGAGGCTCGTGGGAATGCTGGAGCGACTGGGGGAGCAGGGCGAGGAGGGAAGACACAACATCCTTGGAGATGCGGACATCGGCCCAGTCCTGGTTGAATTCCCAGACGTCGAGGAAGAGGATGTCTGCCGCCTTTGCCAATGCCGCGGCCTCGTCTGAGGAGCGGATCTTGAACCTCAAGACGACTTCGTCGCTGTACTGGGCGGCCAGCTTATCGCCCAGGGGGCTGGCGGCGGCGGGCCGCTTCTCGTTGCGCGGGCTCTTGTGGTCGTCGGGGAGAGCCCATATCCTGCGGATTATGGCGTCGGAAAGCCTGCGCCATGGTCGTGGTGACGCGTTGTGGGTCGACGAATAGGTGCCTGCAGCATCATGGTACGGGAGCGGCGCCGTTGCGTCGTGCGGGGCGGCCGTTGCCAGCGAGGGCGCCAGGCACAGCAGGCTGAAGACAGCAAGCGTCGGCCGGCGCATGGCGAACGAGGTTGCAGTGTTGGAGGCCCAGCTGCAGAGCAGGGACGGGATGGGGAAAAGAAGAGCGTGGTGCGTGTCTCGTAGTTGCACATCAGCCTGCCAGGCCGTCGGCTCTGGCACGTCGTCGGACTGTCGGCGCGCGGAGTGTGGCTGGTGGTGCTCGATGTGGCTAGACAGTGCTGTCAAGTGTGGCTGGTGAAAAAAGGCCAGAGTTAGGCCTCTCCACCGCGCGCTGCACAAAGAGTACCAGTGCGCTCGCCAGTGCCGACAAGACACGACCGGATGCCCTTCGGCCTGGCGTCCCTTCACCCATCCACCCCTAAACTGTCCAAAAAAAACACCCACCCCTTGACGTCGGCTGCCCCTCTGCGCCCGCCCGACGACGCGTGCATCCGTCGTGCCCAGTCTCTCACCCGCCTGTGCCATCATCATTCGCCGTAGCCCAGCCCTATACGCCTACTGCTCACCCCCCTACACAAGACAACACCGCCCGGTACACATCAGCACACACACCACCCTCAGTCATCCACGCCCTCGGCCCCGGCCCCGGTCACGCCCTCGCTCTACTCCTCCTTCTGCTGTGCCATGTGCCGCATCGTGACGCAATTCCTGCCTTCATGAGCTGCTAGTCGGCGCGAGCAGCCATGCCTCTGCGCTCCATCCGCCCGAACCGTAGCGACCGAGACCTCAAGCGGCGGAGCACCCTCGATCCCGCCGGCCTCTTCAGGCGCGCCGACAAGGACTCCTCGCGCTTCAACAAGTCGTCCGAGAACCTAGATCCCGCCCGCATCGCAGCCTCGGAAGATGGCTACCGTCCAACCTCGTCCGACATGGCGTGGCCCTCGACAGGCCTCCACGACGACCCCCCGCCTTCTCCCCCCGTACAAGAGCACACGCCCAACACCAGACGCTTCAGCTTAATGCGCTTCCGCCATGCCTCGGACTCGCAGCTCTCTGCCAGGGCAAAGGAGCACGCCCAGCAACACGACCACGACAACGCACCGCCCGTGCCCGCCGTGCCCGCGACCCCAGCGAGTACGTACAACCACCGCCGGTCCTCGTGTGATGCCCTACTGACATAGACCCGTAACAGCGCCTGCCATCATCACCACTGCACCCACCGTGATTGACCACGAAGACGATGCCAAGCCCATGCCCACGCCCAAGAGGAGCCGTATGCAGCAGCTTGCTCTTCGGCGACGCTCGTTCGACCCCAGCCTAGCCGAGAACCCCATCACGCTGCGCAAGTCCATGGAGAGGAAGCGGAGGCCATTGGGCTTTGGGAAGGGCAACAGCACTCCCCATGAAGACTCAAACGAACCATCGCCCAACAGCAAGCAGCGCCAGCCAGATGGGCTTGCTGATCCACGCGAATCTGTTGAAAGCACGACTTCCTTGGCCCCTCCTGCCACCAGAGCATCCGAATCCTCTAGGTCAGACGGAAGCTCGGGCGGTCACGTTTCCTTCGAAAATCCTCAACGGCCCAGCCACCCGCCCCGGACGGGTACCGGACGTTTTAACTTTGGTCGTCGGAAACAACGCGCATCACTGTTTCCCCTACCCGCTAAGGTCGAGCCCCCGCAATTCCCCGACACCGCGCCTGCCACTCCACGTGCCTCGACTGGCGGAAGGAGTTCAGTGTCGACTCGTCATTCGCCCTCTGATAGTCCGCCTTTGACTGCGCGCCGCGTTGATGATGGAGAGCCAGGGGCACACTCGTCGTCCATCCCTCCCGCATCGCAAGTAGCTCTAGCTGCTGGCGCTTTGAACTTGGCCTCACCTGGTTCAGGAACTCTTCTTCGCAACGATTCGTACAGGTCCACTCGCTCCGCTCACTCTTCAGGAACGACCAACGCACCGACGCGCCTGGGGCTTCGAGGGCGCTCATCGACAATGGGTTCTTATGATGCGCGCTCTGAAGACGCCGGATCACCTACGCCGCCCGGAGGCCCTAGTGGCAGGACTTCGATATCGACTGCAGGAAGGAGTAGCTTCAGCAATCTGTTTGGCCTCGGATCACGATTCCGTCAGAATTCCGAGCCGCACTCACCCAGGCATGGTGCATCTGGTCACAGTTTTCTAGGGAACTCTGCCTTGTCGTCTCATCAGAACTCAATGAACATTAGCCGAGAAACATTGATTCTACCAGAACGCGAAGAGGGCGAGACTCCAGGAAGATATCTCGAACGAATCGAGGCAAACAATTTTGACAAAAGTGTCGTTGCCAGCTACCTCAGCAAAACCGATGACCCCTTTCTGCTCGCTGTTTTACGAAGTTATATGCGCAAGTTTGCTTTCTTCGGTGATCCTATCGATATGGCCATACGCAAGCTGCTCATGCAAGTCGAACTGCCAAAGGAGACCCAGCAGATCGACCGTGTTCTCCAGGGCTTCGCTGACCGCTACCATGAGTGCAATCCCGGAATTTACATCAACACAGGTAAAATTATCTGCCAGCCCAATACCACGCTGATCCTTTCTGACACCCTGCAGACAAAGCTTACTTTATATCCTTCTCCATTATTATTCTGCACACCGACTTCTTTAACAAGAACAACAAACGGAAAATGCAGAGACCTGACTACATCAAAAACTCGTCTTGCGAGGGTGTTTCCGCTGACGTCTTGGGTTGCTTCTACGACAACATCGTCTACACTCCCTTCATTCACATTGACGATGAAGTTGACCTGAAAAACATTACCTCTAAAAAAAGCAAGCGGACAGCCGTGCTCAAGGGACCGATGAACGACCCAGCGAGAAAGGCTGCCAAGGAACCAATCGATCCATACACATTAATCTTCGAGGGCAAGCTTGATGCGCTTCGTCCTACTCTCCGAGACGTGATGCAGTTGGACGACCCCTACGACTACACAGGAACAGCCGCCACCCTGGATACTAAGAACATCTACAAGCTCTTCTCAAGATACGGTGTGATTCAGATTGTATCTTCCAGATCGAGACCTGAGGCTTTCATGTCAGAAGCTGCCCAAGAGAACCCCTTTGGTACGTCCGTCGGAATTGTGGAAATGCCTGTTACCAAAGTTGGAATCCTATGGCGAAAAGATACAAAGAAGAAAAAAGCACGCTCACCGTGGCAAGAATGGGGCGCTATACTTACGAGGTCTGGATTGTCATTGTTCCGCAATTCCACATGGACGAGGAGTTTGATGAGCCAACACGAGCAGCATCTGAAACGTGGGGAAAGCGGTCCTGTCGTGTTCCAGCCAGCGCTACCAGATTTCAAACAAGATCACATCATACCCATGGACGGTGCAGTGGCGCTTGTTGACAACACTTACAAGAAACACAAGAACGCTTTTGTCATGTTCTCAAAGGCAGGGGAGGAAACCTTTTTAGCTGACAATGAAAAGGATCTGAACGAGTGGCTGGGCGTGTTGAACTATACCGCTGCATTTGAGACCCTTGGTGTTCGTTCGAGGGGCATGATTGGCGGGCTGTACGAAGGGCAGAAGAATCGGGGCATGAGGCGCCTGGAGTCTTCACACTCCACCAGGACAGTACCAACCTCCGGCGGTGAGGTAACAATTCAGAGCGGGAAAATCGACAACCAGTTTGCACAGCAAATGATGAACGCTCGAAAAGACCTCATGCAAGTGCGGATATCTGAATCCGAGGACAAACTCACATCAGCGATTAAAGAGTTGGAAGCACGCCTGAGGGACGCAAGACATCTCCAAATCCTTGCGCCCATCCAACCAAAAACCCGAGAGCTTATTATCCACGCTGCTGGACGCCTGTCCGCTAAACTGAAGTGGACCCGTATCGAGATTTGGCGGATGAAGTGCCATCGTGATATCCTGGCCCAGGAATTAGAGGACGAAAGGCAAGGGGCAATGGACAGACAAATACAGCCCGATAAATCTCCAGAATCCCACCAGCCGCAGCCCTCCCCACAGCAATCTAACAGAACATCCAAGCTTAATGGCTTATCGAGGTTGGCTTCCAAAACCAGTTCACTGACCAGCGCAAACAAACCACCCCCACCGTCGCCTGGCTTATCTATTCGGCCAGGAACCAAGTCCTCGAGGGAAACTGAATTTGGGGCAGAAGATGCTTTCAGAACGCCACCAGAGACATCTCGACAATCCAGCCCCAACGAGACATCTGCTCATTTCCATGCGGCACCATTGTCAATAAGCCCTACAACATCAGACCGTCGAAGCTCATTCGCAAGCTCTTCGGCGCGGTCTCCGTCCTACATTGCTGGCCATCGGCCTTCTATATCGACGGCAGGTGATGGCACAGCGGAATCTGATTCCGATTCCGATTCTGAGAACGGGTCTCAGTATGCCACACCACCTCCCGGCGAGGTGGCAGACCTTGACCCCAAGTCATTAGAAATATCGCCCACCGATACAACTCGACCTGAAGCTGTCCTTGATTCCGACGGTGAACAAGCACTTGCTGCTCTGGCAGGCTCGCCTAGGTCTCATCATAGACAGAGAAGAAGTCTACACCGCACTCTTCGGGAGTCACGTGGTAGCTCATCACACCGCCGTGGTCACAAGAGCAGAGATTCTGCATCGACAATTACCAGCGACACCACCGAAAGTGAGGGGCTGGCACGTGGCAAGGGCAGCTTCACTGTCCATGGCAAGAAAGCATCTGTCATCCAGTTTGGTCCTGATTGGCAGAATATGACAGCAGAAGAGCGACTCAAGACCAAGAAGCAGCTCCAGGAAGCGGCCGAGTCAGCGTCTAATGATGAAAAAGATGGCAGCATTGCGAGCAGTGGCGCTGGAGCGACCATGTGGTCTCCAGGCAGCGATAACAACGACCCCTTTGCTGTTCGAAAGCTATCAGCAGATACAACAAGGCAGCGGCACGTATCGTCTCAGACAATTACCCCCGCAAACTTCCGTGAGTCGTTCAAGATTGACGAGTCCAACTCGGATAGTGACCCGGCGGAAATGAGTGATATTGCCGAAGAGTCTACACCACATCAACGATCGCCTGACGACCAGGATGCCACAAAAATAAAGAGTCCCCTTGATGAGCACGTCGAACGGTCAGCACAGAGTCCCGTGGCCTCTGCAGTTTAGCTCTAATTCGTTTATACCTTCTCTCATTCTTTTGGATTTCAAAAGTGGTTTTACAGCATGCTAGCATTGCTTCAGCGGGTTCCCGTTTCTCCTTTGTCAGCTTTATATACTTTTCAAGGGCTTATATGCACCTTCACATCCAGCATGGCGCACTTGGGCATCGGGCTGAAACGCAGCAGGGGCACATTATATGCATAGACGGACACTTGGACGACGGCGTTCTCTTAAGCACAGTACCCATTCACCGCGAACCAAGGTATAGGATTGTGCGCATGACTGATACCAATGTGAATAATGTGGTGTATTGGTTGAGGCTTTGTGTAGCGAAGAAGATTTCAATCGTTCGTCTGTAATGCACGTGTGGAGCAGATTTTCGGGGTTCAATTGCTTTGTGCACAGGCTGGTGCATCAAGATGAACAACGGTAGGGATACACTGGTGTACCTTAGACAACTGCGCATTATCTTTCATTTCCGCACTTGAGCCTGCCGCCCACTTTTTGGCCATTCTGACGCCACAAGCCCTACATCCAAGCCACCGCCCGCCTTGCCACAAGAGCAAAAGCATACATGCGATGCTCCTTCTTGCCAAACCTCACACAGCAATCTTACAAGCTATCCCTATGTAGCCTTGTAGCATTGAGGCAACCCTGCAGCCGTCTATCCGAGCCATCCCCCTTTCCCCTCTAAACACCAGGCCGCCAAGGCATGCAAGTTTCGCATGCAAGAAAGTCCCTTGCCTGTTTCTGGAGGCATCGAACAAAGACAAGTATTTTGATTGGTGCGGACTCCGAACCTGTTCGGCGACAGGGTATACAATGGGCCTCTTGGCGATATACTGGTAGGCTAAGCGAACCACTGGGGTGGGTCAACCGTTGGCCTCAAACCTGGAGTGTCGCGGGACCAAACGTCAGAAGGTCTTGATGATACAGGGACAGTGTGTGAGGGGGCTGTTTTTCGTGCCTTGTTATCCGTTCCCTCCATTTTTTTCCTATCTTGCGCGCTTAGGCATTAACATGGCTTTGTTAAGTGTTGGTTGTTTGTATATAAGAATGGGGATTAAGCTTGTTGTCGCTGATCTCTTTCTTTCTTCAGTGTTTTGATCACTGTGTTTCTATCCCATCTCTCTCTCTTTTCAGTCGTTACTTTACCCTCCGGCTAGGGCTTTAAGCTTCCATTCTTTACATCTTTGTTATTTCTCGTATAACTAAGAGTCTTTATTATCTTTTATATTCTTCATTTACACACGACTACCTAAGCTTTTTTTTGTGTCTAAAAGAAAAGAAAATGCACGCCAACGTCCTCACTACTCTTGCGCTTTTCGGCACCCTTGCCAGCGCCATGCCTGCAGTTAATCTGGCCGCCCGTCAAGACAAAGCATGCTTCATCGTCGGCAACGAGCAGCTACCCGCCGAGACCAGCAACGTCGTGAACCAAATCCAAGGCAGCGTCACCTGCAACGCCAACGCCCCAACAATCGACGGCGTCCCCGACGTTACCTCTGGCGGGCAAACCTTTTCTCAAATCAACTTCAACGGGTCCGGCAAATCACCTCTCGCCTTTGCCATCGAACTCTTCGAGACGGCCGAGCCCCTTGCAGAATCCAACCTCGACGCCTTCAAGGACGCCCTCAACGTCTATCTCGCCACTGAAGCTGCGCTGCGTAGCAAGGGCAGCGCCCAAGTTGCCTTTATCAAAGCGCCCAAGTTCTTCCTTGAAATGCAGGTTTCGAGGATTGAGACGGCGAGGGGTCAGCCGCCGACGGAGCCAGGACTTCAGGTAGATCACTTGAGGGGCAAGGTTGGTGATAATGCAGGTTCTGCGGATAAGGCGCTCCTGGGACAGGTCGATGCGTTGGCCGCGAAGTTGCAGTGATGATGTGGTGGAAAGTGAGAGAGATGGATGGGAATATGAAGATACCTAATTGATACGCATTCTATGTGGCAAATGTTGTTCTGTTTTGTCTTTTTGCTGGTGATACTCGGAGATTAACATGCATGCATAACTTCAGGCATTGTTCGGTCCGATTTGTGCTGTTTGTGCTTGTTTCGCAGTGATGTGCAAAGAGATTTTGTTTCTGGTGGTTGGAATACGATTGGTGGGTGGGAGCAACAGATTTGTGGGCACTTGTATGTCGATCATGGCATCGGACCGAGGTGGGGTAGAGGAGGTGAAGAATTAGCTATTTGGTAACTTTATACAGGTCAGGTTCTTGATTGATGTGAAGCGACAATAGCAGGTTTCAACCGTTATGGCTATTTGAATGGTTAGTGTACTCAAAGCAAAGCTGGTAAATTCAAACTTGAACAAGCGGAATTGATGGTTTTACGTGAGACAGTGTTGACAATCTGTCTCGCCTAGATCCAGTAGTTCAGGAAAAGTATAGGAATTTTGTCAATTGCTGAATGTTTTTTATGGTTAGAGCATGGACAATATGTAAGGAAGACCTAGCAGTAGATTTTCTAAAACTTTATTGGTTTGTTAGGCATTTCAAGTCAAGTTACTAGAAGCTTTTCTTGAACCTGAAAATTCGGGTCTTAATAGATGGCTAATCTTGTATTGATGATATATTCATCAACACTCTCCTCCAATAGTTGCGTTGTATGAAAAGCCCAAAAATAACCAGATAAACTAAATCTTATCATGAAACGATTTCTCCAGCGTTGTGAAAGCTTTGAGGTGCTGCAAGCAAAGTCCTACTGGTGTGAACGCACCGTTGACGCTTGCTGGTGAACGAACAGAGTGACTCGAATTAAGCAGATGGCTGTTTAGCCCAGGTACATATTCCTTCCACTCCACTCCGACTACAGATGTATTAGAAGAGAACATCATATTGATTAACTCCGAGACTATACAGTTTCTCATATCATGTCCCGCTGATGTGCACAAATCTCATGTGACCCATTCTTGCCCCTTTCTATTACATGAAAGCGACCCAGGCTGCCGTCATATACGTGGATCATAGATGAGACAACATCGATAGTTGGCAGGTTGACATGTGTTCCTTTTTCTTAGACTTTCTATATGGTCCACTTTGTACATGGTTGGACGGTCCAGGCAACTCAGTAAGTACAGTGGAGTACATCGCTTCTGTAGCTCTGCCAAAAGAAAAGCCTTCCCCATAGCCAATTCGTGTTGTGGTCCTCTTGCTATGGCTGCTTCATTGTTAAACTAGGGAAAAATCGAGTAGCTTACAAATATGATCAGCATGTGTTTCTATTTGTTCCGATGATGGAATTGGCAGGCAGAGGAAGGAATACTGCGCCGGAAAACCAAATCAAAACATAAGCATATCCAATAACTCTGGTAGCATGTTATCCAAAAAAAAAAGAAAAAACGGGTTTTAAGCCTACGAGATTTCTAGCTCCAGTAAAGAATTTGCTCCCAAGGAGAACGCTACAGTATAGAAGTGGAAAGGATAATACATACTCACGGAGTGCTGACTCCACAGGCAATCTAATGAAAATAGGGCATCTCTTGCAGGCTCCAAATCGCTAAGCATGGCAACTCGATTTCGCCATAACACATGCCTGTACTTGGCTGCATCGGCCTGCTTGGATGACATGGATTGCCAAACTTAATTTTGCATGCCAAGATGCCGCAACCCATGTTGATTGCTCACCCTACATGGCTCACCACTCTTACATGGTGCTTATAAACCCATTAATAAATGAATGACTTGCTTTTAGTAATCGCCAGGTTGTATCGATGTATACCACGACTTCAGCTGAGATCTATGCAACTAGATTGCAGGTAATATGAGGGTTTCCGGGAGAGTACAACCATGTCAGCGAGATATGTACGAGTAAAGCGGTGTCTAACAACCACAAAGCTGTTGACGAGAACTGGCAGCAAATCTGCCTACTTTCACAACCTACAGAGGATTTGAAAATACCATAGTCCACTCAGGCCAAGAAAAAGTTAACAGCTTGGCAGTTAGCATGGACATTGAGCTTGCTGGGGAAATCAGCTCAATCTATCCACTACTTGGGTCATCCATCATCACAATCCCCAGATACGTCGATGTCTTTTGCGCATCACTGTTATATCTTGAGATACTTGTATTGTTCTGGACGCCAGATGCCCAGGCGCATTTCAGCTTGATGTTGCGACTAGAACCAACAACCTGCAAGACCTTGGCTTCAACGACATGGCTCGCGGTATCAAGGCTGATTTCCGTCGCTGATATGAGATTCAACAATAGGTAAGGTGGAGGCAGCGTGAACCAAGGAGTATTGCGGAAGATTGGGCCTGTTGTCTTGTGCATTTTGCCTTTAGTAGATACTGATTGGTCTTGCCGAGATGAGGTGATACCCATTATGTACGCTCGTCAGGTATCACAACTCTGATTAAACTTGGTGATTTTGATTCTCCACTTTGTCTGATGTTTGGTGTATTTTAGGAAGAATGATACCTGGCGTTAGCAGTGATTCGGGACATTTATGTGCATGGTTGAACAGTGAGTATATGTAGATAAAGATAACTGCCACAGGAAGGAAAGAAAAACAACTTCTCAGCTTTGATCTAGGCGGTATCATTCCAGGAGAGTCTACTAGAGGCTGTAAGATTTGCATGTATTCGAGATGTGGACATTTTGAATTACATGCAATTTTCCGAGAACCATCAGTCTTCTACGACCAACAGAACTCACAATGGCCTTTGAACGAGAATTTAAAAAGACCAATAGTATTTGCCTACTCGAATATCCTCACGTGTGAGTGGCGTGTCAGCAAGTTCCTATTCCTACAAGGCGAAGCGGGGCAATGGGTACGTGCACGCAACGGGTATACGTCATCTTCTATCGCGCCTCACTCGTCAACAACCCCTCAGCCGCAGATACCCTGTCTTTATAGCCACTCCTAAGAAGCAAATTTCTAACATCTCAGTCCTCAAGCCACCTTCAAACTACACAAGCATCGCAAGCATGGCTTCGAATAACACCGACAATCCATGGCAAGACCAGCCCAGTCAGCAAGGCTTCCAGAGTCATAACCCATACCAAGCCCATCAACAACAATCTCAGAATCCATATGCTCAGCAGCCGCCACCAAACCCGCTAGGCCAACACCCTCCTCAGCCACAGGATACATCTCCATGGAGTCAGGAGACTGGCCAGAACCCATTTTACAACTCTCACACACCAGCTCAGCCTCAAGGCGCTTCTCAGCAACCCTACTATCAACAAGACACTTCACATCAACCCTATCAAAACCAATCATCCAATACTGGTCAATCAGAGGCTCCCCCTGGTCTGCCACCTCGCCGCACAGCTACAGAAATGGCGCTTCCTACTGGACAAGAACGCTCTCACCAGATCGAGGTTATGCAAAGTTATGAAGCAGCAGGAAGAAAGGATGACGACGACGAAAACGTTGAGATCCTCCAGCGAGAGTTTCCTAAGATTGATGGAAGTCTTATTGCGGCCATTTACGGCGATAGTAAGAGTCTAAGCGCGACTAGGGAGATGCTACACGCGTTGGAGTAATTTGGAGCGGACCTGTGCATGTTGGGGTAAGAGGAGAAGAAAGCTTAGTGAACTAACACGAATTGGAGGCTCGTGCGTGCATACATATGTACACCGTAGAGGTGTTACCTTACTGTCTGTACAGTGTTTACCGTTAGTCTAAATCATCGAAGCCCTTTGAGGTTTCTTTTCCCAGTGGAATTTCATGTGTGAAAAAACCAATGCACGAGGCATCCCAGAAGATAACAGGTTAAGTGCATATGAAAACCCACAAAAACCTCCGGTTGAGCTGAGCTTAGTCGTGATGGTCTGTTCTCATCCCGCCTGGGTAAACTTTGCTTTGCTGAACGCATCTGGTTTTGCTACTGCCCCCACTCGTCACAGCGTGTTTTCCGTCTTTTATAGATGAATCATCTTAACGGTTAATGCTGCGAATCGAAAATGATACAAGCTTGAGGCAAAGACAAGACTCCAAGTCAATCACCAGCGATCACTGCAACTTCTGTTGGTCCTGCATTGCCGACGAACCTTGCTTGTCCCGAGTACGGCATTCCCGATCTGGCAACCCCGCACGTTGCCCAGTCTGCTAATGCATCATCATTGGGTTTTAACTTGGAACCCATGGACTCTCTTTTCCACAGGACCTTGTTCCACCACAACCTCTCCGCATTCTCCACATTTTCCCCGGACCTTCTCCATATTGCCATCACGTTAGCTTAAGATGCTAGTGCATTAAGCTATGATAGGAAGTACCGGTGCACATCAGTATGGAGTCTCGAATATATAGACGTGGTTTTGATCCACATTTTCCAGCAGCCTTCTACACTGTTCTGTAGATCCTGTCCGTTTTCCTAAAGTAGGGAATTGCAGGTATTTCATCATGGGTTTCACAGAATTGAGGGGCAAAAGCCTCATCACCATTATCCTCCTGACGTCCGGTCTAGACTTTCTTCTCTTCGGATGTAAGTTTTCGCCTTGTCGACCGTGTATCTGGAGGCTCAAAACCTGACACTGTATCAAGATGATCAAGGACTCTTTGGCGGCATTCTCGGCGGTCAACGCTTCAAAGACACGCTTGGCAACCCTAACCCTACTATGACCGGACTCGTAACGGCAATCTACGACATCGGATGCGCACTCGGTGCTGTTGTCGCTTTCGTCTATGGCGAGAAGATTGGACGCAAGCGGTCGATTATGCTTGCCAATCTAATTGTCGTGGTTGGGGCTGCTATCCAAACAGCTAGCTTTGAGTATTGGTCCGTATATGTTCTCTGAAAGCGCACTAGAAGCATTTGCTGACGTCACATTCCTTTTCAAAGGCAAATGTTTGTCGCACGCATCATTGGTGGCGTCGGTGTTGGGCTCTCGACAGTTGCGGTGCCAATTCTTCAGTCCGAAACACTTCCTGCGCGCAATCGTGGGGCGCTGCTAGTTGTGCAGTCTGCTCTCATTATCATTGGTGTTGCAATCGCTTCTTGGCTGTGTTTTGCAACACTGTATGCGAATAGTTCATTGCAATGGCGCTTTCCAGTGGCTTGCCAGATTCTGTTCTCGCTCATGGTTCTGGCGCTTTGCCCCTTCCTCTGCGAGACTCCACGATGGCTGGCATCCCGTGGCAAAATTGACGAGGTATTCTCAGTCAGCCTATGCAAGTGTGGATCGCCGCTAACACTACGATAGGCCAAACATACCATCAGCCGGTTGCTGGACAAGCCGCTCGACGATGAGGAAGTGCAGGGCCAGCTGCAAGAGATTCTTGATGCAATTGAAGCTGAGAGTAACGAAGAAGAGCCCAGTTGGGGTGAGGTCTTCAGCAATGCCACCAAGACTCGGAATTTGCACCGTGTTATTCTTGGAATGGGGCCTTACATGATGAACCAATGGTCCGGTATCAATGTAAGTCCTTATAAACTCCTTGATACCAGCCCTAGAAACTGACTTCTACATAGGCTCTCTGCTACTACCTCGCCTACATCTTGCAAGAGTATCTTGACTACACCCCCAGCATGTCACTTATCCTAGCCTCGGTTGCATTCACACAATACGCCGTCTTCTCTTGGCCGCCATACTTTTACATTGACAAGATTGGCCGAAGATGGTCGGTGATTGGATCTTCTGCTGGTTGCGCAGTTTGCATGGCAATCATCGCTGGTTGTCTAGCCAAAAACAGCTACGCCAGTGCTGCTGCCGCAGTTGCATTCATCTTCCTGTACCTGGATTGTTTCACACTCGGGATTTTACCTGTGTCGTGGTCCTACTCTGCCGAGATCCAGCCCCTCCGCGTTCGCAACAAAGCCACCGCTGTCGGTGTTTTCTCGCACTGGATGTCCAACTTTGTTGTCGTAATGGTCACACCAATTGGTTTGGCTAATATCCGTGCAAATTACTTTTGGATATGGGCAGTCGTTTGTGCCTCTTTTGTACCGCTCACATACATCTTTGGTGTGGAGACATCTGGAAGGACGCTGGAGCAGATCGATGTGATGTTCTATGAGAAGCCGAGACTTTGCATGGGACTGAATAAGGAGAATAGGAAGGTGATCCGAAGTAGCAGGTCAGACGAGGAACAGAGATACAGGGACTTTGCGCACATGAACGAGAAGAAAGGCGCGATCATGGCAGAACGAGTGAGCCAGAGCGACTAGGAGCGATTATTCACATGTAATAAATATGCATGAGATGATGGCACAACGACTAGAAGATACACACAAGCGAAAATGTATATAGTGTGACGGTGTACTGAGTGCTTTGCATTTCGCACCGATCACGTGCCTTCCAGTCGTGTGACGATAGGTCACGTGGTCTAGCTATATAGACTACACCTCACGGTAGTCTGAATAGACGGCTTTGCTTGACTCAATCAATACACAACAGTTCTTCAAAATCTTCCACTTGTATCTCAGTCTCGCCCATCAGTCAGCTGCAGTGTTTGGTAATATCCCACCTCCAAGTAGGTATGGTGGCCTCACACTCCCGACACGTTCTCAATAGTCAAATATTCCATTCATGATTTCATTATCTGAGGAGTATCACACGTTCCATAGCAATCCATACCAAAAGAAAAAACCCCGCACTCTTACAGTTTGCCCAAATATGAAAAACGACGCCCAAAACATTCATTTGAGTTTACTAGGGCTCACCTTGGACGCTGTATTCATGTTCAAGCGCCTTGATAGCCCAGGCGGTAGGTACACCGCGATTGCCAATCCTCTTATGGCTCCTGTTGAATTGGCACAGCCAACCAATCTCCCAGCCGCCATCGCACTCCTGCAGCTCCTTGAGGTACTCGATATCTGGCTGGGCCCAGACACCGAGTTTCTGGCACGACAGCACGCGTGCGGCAACGGCGAAAGAATCATCCTGGCGGCCGACACGCTCGCGCAGAGCGGCAGCCATGGGCTCGCGCAGGGACTGGATCTCTGGGCGATCTGGGTTTGCATGGACGAGACACGCCATGAAGTAGAGGAAGGGCTCGGCTGAGTTGTAGACGGCTGTTCCGTCAATGTAGCCGCGGTTGAGTAAAATACTGCGGATGTAGTTGAGTTCGCCCTTGAGCTCTGCGCCGCGGTTGTAGTGGTAGAAGACGCGGAGGACGTTAACAATGACAAAGGGGCACAGGCGCGGCCTGTCTTCGCAGAAGTAGATCATGATGAGGTTGTCCTTGTCGTGGCGGGTTGCAGCCATTTGGTCGAGAATTGGGTTGGCAGATGCGGCTGGTGGAGAGAATGCAAGCAGAGCCAATGCTGTGTCGTCGAGATCGTCGGGTACTGGTTCACAATAATTAGCAATTGGTCGCTTGGACAGACCATGATGCTGGCGTTGCTTACATGTTTTGGTTGTGCCCACTGGAGTACCGTTGAAGTAGTTCCAGGTCTTGGCCTGGGTGGAGGCCCTCTCAAGATCGGCTTTGATCTGAGCCTCGGAGGCGTCGGGGGAAGACAGGTTGAGTATTGACGCATCCTTGAGCTCGTAGTGAATGAGAAACTGAGAGAAAGTGTCGGAGAATTCTGGACCACCTTCTATCTGCGAAGTGTGTTTCCGTGCATTTGCAGCGAGGTACTTCCTTGCCCGGGGCACGGGATCGAAGAGCATGTTTCGCAGCTGGCGAAGAAGAGCCTTTGATGATTTGAATACAATGCCCTGGATTCCAAGAGCGCGTGCCGCAGTGACGTTGAGGATCTTGTCGTCAACGAAGATGACGGACGATGGCTTGGTCACGCCGATCTCCTTGAGGACGTGTTTGTAGAAGTTTAGTTCGGGCTTGGCCATGCCCGCATGGCATGATGTGAACTCGCCATCGAATAGGCTCCAATCGGACAAGATGCTTTTGAGGTGGATAAAGTCGTGCTTGGAGATGTTGCTCATGGCGTAGATTTTGAGGTTTCCATTCATCTCTTTCTTGAGCTTTGCAATCTCGTCAATAATGTCTTGGTCTACACGCAGCGTCTTGCGACATTGTGACAAAGCCTCCTTGATTGCTTTTGGATCCAGGGAAAGGTCTTTTCCTATTGTTTCAAGAGCTTCGTCCTCACCGATATGGCCGCGGTCTAATTCTGTCCATGTGTTGGACAGAAGCACCGCTTGAAATTCGTGGCGTGATAGCGCGGTCAGGTCGCGCGCAGAATAGTGGAAGAGCACGTCGCCAAGATCGAGAATGAGAGTGTGCTGCTGTGCATGAATGGTTCCATTGCCGTTGGCACCTCCATTTGCCAGCTGGAAGGTATTAGGGTCGATGGCCATCCTGTCGACAGTTTACTTTTCGCAACGATTGATTAGCAGCAAGTCGAATACTAGGGAAGCAGGTTTTGCAGAAGACGAAAGATATGGAAAGCCGCTTTTTGTATCCAACAGCAGCACAGCCATTTTAATACATTTCTTGAGATGGCTCACTATGGCCGACACTTGTTTGGGCCTGTTCATGATTCAGCGGTCCTGGGGCTGATTTCTGTCGGGCCTGCAAGCAATACGAAAGATACAGGGGTCCTGGGAGAAGTAGCTGACGCCAGATTAGTGATGTTCATGTGCCAAGATGGAGTGTACACCATGACAATACATAGGCGCTACTGTCGAGACGTAATTTTGCGATTTTACCGCAACGCTCTAGTGTTTTCTGTTGTTGCGTTATCCAGGTTTGAAGTCGGTTGTCAAGATATTGCCGCCGTGTGACTTTCGTTCTGAAGGATGATATCTTGCAGTCTAGGCACAGACCTTGCAACGGTAAATACCAGGTTTGCAGCTAGTACGGAGGTCCACCAAAAGCACATGTCTTTTCCAAACGCATACTAACTAGTTGGCCCCACTCGTCTACCGCAATAAACGCACAGGGTCATGTCATAACGGCGTCTGTATTGAGCAGTTGTTTAGCGCTATAGATGGCAGCGTTCGACAACGCTGGCTTTGTTAGCTTGACCGTGGATTTGTAAGAATGTTTGGCAATGAGGCGGATTACTGAACAGGTGATGGCATTTGTCGGCGAGTATTTACGGCCGATTCTAGGGAATACAGATAGGCTTTTCAGCGCGTAACTTCCCAAAATCAGACTAGTCGCTCGGTGCTCCCCGTGTTGCGCGTTTGCCGTTGTCGTGTACTAGGAACATGGCACTAAATATGCAGGAGCGAGGCACGGTGTTTGGCATGCAGAATTATTTTTCACACGAATATCCCAGGTCGTGTTCACTGCATAAAATCAGCCAGCAGAAGTGATTGAGAGGACAGAGACGCTGTTGCGAACAAGCCAAGCGAGTAAAACGTGTCTGTAACCATGTGCCAGCGCCGAAATTGGCTGGCCTGAGAACGAGTGCACGTCGCAAAAGGATGATCATTGAGGGATATCCATCTCTGCGACTCCAGACATGTAGTCGGGATTGGGATTGGGATAGCGCAATCCCTTTAAAACTCCGAGCGTTATGCCGAAATCCTACGGACGATATAGCCGTGGCCCCTGGGAGGCCCGTGGGCAATCGCTATTGGCTGCTTTGCGTCAAGTAGCACGAGCTCAAGCCACACGTCAACCCCGCCAATCTGTCCCTGGTCGCGTCCCGCGTCCCGCTTCCAGCCCGACCTGTAGCTACCTGCAACCTCCACCAAGAACGAACCACTACGCCCCACGCCCAAACACACCATACCAGAAACAAGGACGGTATCACTGACTTGCTCTCGAATACCCAAGCCATGGCGCCTTCGGTTTCATTAGTTGTATGGTCTCACAGCGCCCGTGAAGCACCAGAAAGCTAATGCGGGGCAGGCCAAGCTGAAGATACAGCTCAAGCTGTCCATATCGCGACTGCGCATGGTCCAGCAAAAAGATAGCGCAAAAGTCAAGCAGCAGAGGAGAGAAATGGCTCAACTCATAGAGGTATGCTAGCTTGCATACATGGTGTTGCTTTCACAGCCAAATGGCTCCCCAAGGCAACCGCGCCCAACTCCATCAACACCAACTGACTGCATCTCCTTGACAGGCTGGCAAAATCCAATCCGCCAGGATACGCGTAGAAAATATCATCCGCACCGACATCACTACCGAATTGCATGAGATCCTCGAACTCTACTGTGAACTGCTCCTCGCGCGCTCCCAGCTCCTCGAATCCCAAGTCTCCTCGTCCAACACTACTGCTTCCACGTCTTCGACATCATTACTTGACCCTGCACTGGAGGAGGCGGTCCGTAGCATAATATATGCCGCACCACGAACCGAGATAAAGGAATTGCAAACTGTCCGAGCGCTGTTGGTTGACAAGTTCGGCAAGGATGTCGCCATAGCTAGTATGGAAGGCGAGGGTGTCGCGGAGAGAGTGATCAAGAAGCTGAGGGTCGAAACACCCAAGCCAGAGTTGGTCGAGGCCTACATGACAGAGATTGCCAGGTTCTACGGCGTACCATACGGCACATCCAAAAGCGAAGACGAGGCTGACGAGGATGACGACGAGCCCTCAGGCGGTGTGGCAGAAAAGGCCGACGGCGAACTCGAGGATCCCCTGCTGGCCGATGACGCTGATCCGAGCAAAACCAAGAAAGCCGAAGAGGTGGAGGCTTTGGCCAAAGCTACAACACCAAAGAAACTCGGCCCGCAGAGCCCGTTGCGAGTCGTGCCTCCCAGCCCCAGTACAGACAACGTGGCACCAAGGTTGAAGCTGCCGGGCACCGCCGCGGCCAAGATGGCCAAGAGCGAGGCAACCGTGAAGAAGCCATCCAAAAAAGAGGATGGGCTAGGAAAGATACCAGATGTCGATGAGCTCTCAAGACGATTCGCCGAGCTCAAGAGATGAGACTTACAGGGAACCATAATACGTATCATGTGGGAGGATTTCGCATTTCGTGCCAAACTAGGACTGGGACATGCGGGGTAGCATGACTTTCCAATGATCTCCATAATCGCATCATTCCAAGACGGGTATGTAATGAACAAAAACACCAACGTAATGCACAAAAGTCGGTGAAACCAAGCTGCTTCTCCTTGTATCCATCCATGAATTGGTATCTTGCTTGCTCACTCTGATAATCGCTAAACGCTCATTCTATCCTAGATTTTTACCCCTCACAAGGCCTGAATGTTTTTGAAGAAGCCATTCGCCATCAGCTTCTCGTTCCCCTTGACCAGCTCCCTCATTCTCTCTACCTGCTGTTGCTTGGTCAACCCCTTGCTCTCCACCTCCTTTTTCCATTCTACCAGCACCTCTTTGAGCATGCGGCTTCCATCCTCGACTTCCTCTTTGCTTGCTTGCACAAAGCCGTCTTCGTGCTTGCCAGAAAAGTCTTCTAGTTCGTCCGCCTTGCGCTTTGCCATATTGATGACCTTTTGTGGGAAGCGAACCAGCTCGGCAACGTGGATGCCAAAGGATTGGTCTGAAAAGCCAGGCTCAACCTTGTAGAGAAGCGTGACTTCGCGTTTCTTTTGGGCTGGCGCTCCATTTTCCATGTTTACATCTCCGTCTTCATCGGGTGCACTACTGCCTTCCGAGATATGAGCAACGACATGGAGATTCTGCACTTGGGGATATGTATCCACGAGTGCCGTCAGTTCGTGGAAATGCGTTGCAAACAGAGCAAACGCGCCAATCTCCTTGACGATGTACTCGGAAATTGCCCACGCCAATCCAAACCCATCGTACGTGCTTGTTCCACGGCCCAGCTCATCGATAATGATCAGCGATTCCTTGGTAGCTGACTTCAGGATATTGGCTGTCTCCAGCATTTCAGCCATGAAGGTAGACACGCCTTTAATTTGGCTGTCGCTGGCGCCGACACGCGCAAGTATGCAGTCGAAGATGGTAAGCTCAGCCTCTGAACAAGGGACGAAGCAGCCAATTTGCGCCATCAGGGCGATGACGCCAATCTGGCGGATGTAGGTGGATTTACCGCCCATGTTGGGACCTGTGATGATGAGGAACTCGCTCTTGTTGCGAACTAGAGACACATCGTTTGTTATAAAGGATATGTCGTCTTGCATTTCCAGGCATGGGTGCCGCGCCTCTTTGAGAATGGTGTCGCCGGTGCCTCGCGGATGCATGGTTGGCCGTGTGTATGCGGTTGGTGCATGAACTGAAACATGCGCAAAAGCGACAATTACATCAAGATGTGCGAGGACAGCAGCAAGCTTCTCAATGACAGGGACATATGATGAAGCCACGGAGACGACTTCGTTGACTAGACCCGCTTGCGTCCGATTGTAGTTTTCAGATAACTGGTCAAACTCCCGGCGCTTTTCCGAAAGCGTACTGGTTGTGAAGTAGACACCGTTCTTCTGTGTCGATATTTCTTGGTACTGCTTCTTTCCTCGAATGCAACTTGCCTCATTGCGCGTCAGACGGAAGCACCAGCCGCTGACCTTGTGATTTTCGAGGAAGAGCTTCTTCTCCGTGTCCTGGTTGAGGTCATCACCCACACGCATGTGCTCCGACTCCATATCGCGTTTGAGCTTATCCAGGCGCTTGCGAATCGTCTTCAGCGACTCGTCAAACTCGGGCTTGATAATGAACTCGTGGTTGTCGAGCGCTTCCAGATCAACTGTCGTCTCTACCATGTCTTGCAGGCCTGCGAATGCTGCAGTGCATTCACGGATCTTACCCGTGTACTCGGCATCAAGTGGCTCCTTGTACTGTTCGTCCATGACGGCCTCAAGCGAGCTTAGGAAGCCTGGTAGTCTGATGACGACTTGATATGCCCGCACCACATCTTCTAGGTTTGCTGCCTTGCGTTGGAACTTCTTTGCTAGGCGATATAGGTCAGGTATTGAGCGTAGGTGCTCTTCTTGCATTGTTTGCCTCAATTCGGTGTCGTTGACAAAGGCCTCAACCAGCTGTTGCCGTCGCTCAATCTCGCTAATGTTCATCAATGGCTGCTTGAGCCACTGCGCTAGTAACCGACTGCCTGTTGGTGTCTTGCAGTGATTGAGTAGACCATACAAACTCATGTTCTTGGCTCCGTCTCGTGGTCCAGGCATAAGATTTAGTGCCTTGAGAGCCGCCGCGTCGAGCTTCATGTACTGTGATAGGTCATGTTGGTAGAGCTGATATTGTCCAAAGTTTGATGGGTCAGACATGACGCCCAGGTACCGAATCAGACAAGCAGCCGAGCCCATGGCCAGCTTCAAGTCAGTTAATGGCAATGAGCCAGCAGCATGGTCATCTTTGAGCAAACGTGGTAAGTCCTGCTCGATATCTTTGGTGCCAAAGTCGCCTGGCGCTCGCTCTGCAACTGCGCATCCACAACTGTCTGCAATAGTCCGGAGCTTGCTGAGCTCAACGTCCTTCTTTGATGAATCGAGCTGTATTAGGCATTCCTTTACGCCCAGCTGAATGAGCAATGACTCGAAATTGGAATAGAGGTCATTGTCGAGAAACTCGGTAACGCCCAGCTCCCGTACACTGGCATCAGCAAAGCAGACACCAACATTCCGTGCTTCGGATGCCTTGGCCGACACCTTGACCGCTAATATTATAGGAGCGTTCTCGATATGCCCACCCAGCTCGTCCTCGAGGTCTTGCAAGTTGCCAGGAGAGGCCTGCTTGACCACCTTCCAGTCCATTCGCTTGCCTGTTGACTGCCAGATCTCAATGCGTTTACTGAGTCGAAATAGGGCATCGCGGACGAAGTTGCGGAAGACGGTGATGGTCATTGTGACAGATTCAAGTCCTGGTTCTCGTCCTAGCTTGCGAATGACAGCGGTGGTTTTGTAAACCTAACGCAATGTCAGTTTGGTAACCATGGTACAATGCATACAATCGAGACTTACAGTATTCGCAATGAACTTCGCATCATCACCGTGAGCGCTGTAGTAATCGCCACGGTCGAATATCCGCACAGTCTCATTGTCCTTCTCACCCAGGTTACGGAAGAACTTGCAGAAACCCGACTCATCCTCTTCCTTGATCTCTGGTCGAGACGCCATTTTGAATAAACTAGACTATGGAAAACGATGGCAGTGTTAGATGCACAAGAGACCAGAGGTCAACAAAAGCGGAGTTGCTGATGATTGGACACGCTTTCCGTTAATTGAGACGCGTCGACGCGTCGCCTCACGCTAGTCTTATCGATAAGCACACCAGAATTACTAACCCAACTGTATGAAGATTAAATGTATCTTCCGAATTTCTCTTTTCCATTCTTGAAATGATGAGAGCGTATATCTCCATCAATCAGGTTGGAACGTACTTTATGTTCCTAAAGCTACGGAACCGTACTTATAGATGAGTGCAGTCACGAACCGATTCTATGGTGCAACACAATCATTCGATAACGTCTCAATCTCTCGTCTTCCACCTTCAGAATGAGACTCATGCCTCCCACACAGCTTCGACGATTCCTAAATCTGACCCTGGAGGACGGAACACATTACGAAACTTGAACCTCCCATCCGATGCTTTAAGTAGTTCCTTCCATTCGTCTACACTGCGTTCTTTGGCATTCCCAATCTCCAACATGGCCACATCAATGCCTCTGAATATTTGGTCAACGCCGTGGCTGCTGCTGAATGAATAGGTCGAACTTACCTAAGTTTTCGTTCGAGGTCATTGGGAAGTGTGCCTGGAGGAGGCATGATTGTGTCCATAATCAACAGCCTCGCGTCCTTTTTCAAGGCTGGTATCAGTGCCCTAAGTATCTTTTGTCCGTATTTTTCACTCCAATTATGAAGAGTCCACCTAAAGTAATAAACATCAGCGCCCTTGACCGGTTGCTCGTCGAAAAAATCGTGCGCCATGAACTTCACGTCCAGTCCTTCTTCCTCCTTTGAGTTTGCAACGACTTCTGGCAAATCCTGCACTATCAGATGAAGGTTGGGGAACTTTCGAGCCAGAGCAAAGGCAGCATCGCCGTGGGAACCGCCAATATCGACAACGGTACCAGAACCTACTGAGTCCCACGGGTATCCATCCGTTAGGTGACGTAGTGAAAATCCCTCGCTGGTGGTGAAGAAGCTCATTCCATCACCAAAACGACGAGCTCGCTCTGGATCGCGCTCCAAGGCTGCGTAAAAGGACAAGTCGGTTCCGTGGCTCAACGAGAATCCCTAGGTACTCTTAGTCTCATGCCTCAGTGGCTTATGGCGGTTGCATACAGTATGATTTGGCTCGGAAGCTTCAGGCCACTTTTCCAAAGCCTCTACGAGCTTTTCAGCCGATGGCCACATTTCGTCAACGTTTGCTGCAACCCAGCCTGATGCGCGTGGATCATCCGCAAGCTGTCTCGACGCTGCAGAATGGGCTATAAAGCCAGGACGGGGCTCTCGGAATAGGCGATACGCAATTCCCATGCGAAGGATGCGTGTAACGGCTCCTTCGTCGATACCAATGCTTGCTGCGATATCTTTAAACGTCGTCTCCCCACCAACTGGCACCTTCTTAGCAATGTCATAGCGAGAGATTAGTTTCAGATGCGCCAACATGTTGTGCTATGTGTTGGTCAGTGGATATTCGAAGCTGATGTTTAAGCCACAAACCTTGTGGTTGAAGATTAGGTCCCTTGGGCCTTGGAGAAGGTCGTTCAACTCCTGAGTTGCTCGAAGAACGGCGTTGCGAGACTCTTCCACGTCAGAGGGCAAACCCAGCTCAACAGGACCATCCTCATCAAAAGTTGGTTGCGGCAGGCTGTTCTCGGTAAGAAACTTATCAACATGGGCAGTGTGATGTGCGATGGCGGCTGCCAGTTCGGCAATACGACTTGATTGCGAAGACATGGCGGCTGAAGGACTTCATAATCGTGCGATCCACCCCTTTGCAAAGCATATATACTGTGATCACCAGAGTCAAGGGGGTATGTTTCTCTTGCAGCGATAGGCCATTGGATTTGTTCAGTCATCATCCATACGGCGCGCTGCCGCATCTACGTAGGCTCCATTTGACAGGGATCTACTAAAAATCAAGTCATATCTATTTTTACGGGCCTTTCTGATCCCCAAATCGGCAAGAGAAATCGATGGAGAGAATCAGACAAACGCAAGCGTATAGAGACCATTCGGCATTCTCGTGTCCATGGTGTGTTGGTGGAGTTGGTGGCGTGCTAGAGCTGAGTGGGGCCTGATGACTATTTCCGTGTGCCCCAGAACCAGACAGACTGGAGATTTCCCCACTACCATTGTCAACTATCTTGATTAGTCGTATATGAATAAGTGGGTGCCATTTTTTTATGCCGGACAAAATGTTTGTAGGATATCCGTAAACGGCAACATTCCCTGAATACCGTCTGTGAGAATGAGGGGCTGCTTAGGTGCCGAAGTGGATCCAAACTGGTGGGCCAGGCCACCTGGCTGAGCAATAGCCTGATTTTATGACATCAGTCACTCCTAGAAACGACTATCTTTATGTTGCTTAGTCAGGTTCTATGAGGTCGGCATACACAAGAAAAGTTTCCGAGGATCGTTAAGCTAAGTGGCTAACTAACAGCAAATGAGCAGTCACATATCCAAGGGATTTGACAAAATTTGACTTGAATTCTATCTACTCGGGAGAATATGCACATTAAGAGAGCCTGATTTTGTATCCTCCTGTGCCGATAAGGTGTTGTTGAAAGGTGAAAGCGCTTAGGACAATGACGCATGTCTTATGTCCCAACAAGGCTAGCACCCACCATGAGTATAGTGGAAGCTTCCCATAGATTCAATCCATCAGTCTTATCCCACAACAGGTATATGGGGAAGAATGTCCTTCATACAGAATTATTGTATGAATATCCGATATGAAAGCTTACCAACCAATACAACAAAAGCAGCTAGTCTATATTGAAATAATGGCTTCAGGGGTATCAAGGCTGAGGACAAGACACCGAGGCAGGTGATGACAGTTGACTTGGCCCGGCATGGTCGTAGTATAGTCCGCCTCGATACTCTTCCTATTAGGAAGACTTGAATATCAGAACTTTTTCAGACATAATCCTGGTCTTGGTCAGAAACAATTTGCCTTGCTGGCATCCATCGGAATACAGCCTTGGACAATGTTAGATCGTGGCGCTCAAGATTAAGTTTGCGACTATACCATTGTTGCTAGCACAGCAAGGGTGACCCTAGATGTCAGATATTAGCAAATATGTTGCAGAAATATCGTCGACTCCTCGTCTTACATCAGCGCAAAACAGCGGTGACTTTCTAGCATTGCTATAGCAGTATGCGAAGGAAGCAGAGCTACTAGGTTTGTGGTTCTGCAGCTGTCAGTATTTTGCATGGCCTTCATAATCCGTGTTTTCGGCACATACTCAGTTTCCATGATTTGTCGTGACCGCCAAAGACTACAGGAAGATTTTGGCGGTGATGCAGGGTTGCATTTCAAACAGATATTATTGTAACCAGGTAGTTAATAAGTGGAACGTAAGACTAAGCGAATGACGAGGACATGATATGTACGATGATCGACGAAATAGATTTTTGGATGTCCCCTCGAGCGATTTGTATATTTATGTATCTAGCGTTGGATCCGCATAAGCCCGTTCAAAAGGAGAAGAGCATGAGCTTGGAATAAGCCCGTAGACGATTAGAAAGGTCCAGACTGTCACGATCAAGATACTTGGCATATAGTAAGTCTTGGTAGTATATTATGGAACGCGATTTTAGCCAAGAATGAGCTACCAGAAAATGAAAGGGACCCCTGTATTCTCCGGTAGTCAGCAACTTAATCACGACAAATTGTATGTATCCGAGTAAAATTTGTTTCAAGCCATCATGACCAAATACTGACCAGAGCTGAGCAATATTGAGTCGAGGGAAGTAAGTATAGGGGCTGATGGACATACCTGATTCAGACAACCGACAACGTTAACGAAGCGTTTACACTTTATCTCCTTAGGGTGTCTTGCCAACGTGAAGAACATTTTCATATGGCTTATCTGGCACAGTGAAACGACCTCTAGAATTTTCCTACCTAGCTGGCATCTACACAAGCACTCAAGTACTAAACGCAGTTAGGATAGCAAAAGAATACTGTGTGTGACCACTGAGTCCTTGTTAGCGTCAAAAAAAAACTACTCTTTCACCAGTGGTATCCACGTCCGGACACCAACAGGAGGCCCTAACCTGTAGACCAACAAAAGAATAGTCGAAAGACATGGCAAAAAGATGAAGCCCGACGTGGGGGTCGAACCCACAACCTTGAGATAACCAATCGAGTCTGTTTAGGACGTGAAAGCTAAGAGTCTCACGCTCTACCGATTGAGCTAGCCGGGCTTGTTGTTGTTTTTTTGATGGAAGAGAGTAGTTTTGTTGCAAATAAATCCTGAGGGATCTCTCCTCTGGTATCCAGAGCTGTGTTCATCCAAAAGTTTGATTTTGCTGTCGTACTCGTTGTGTGGTGTGAAAGAAAATTTCGTATGGTTGAGTGGGGCCGGCGGCGAAGGGTCGGCGAACTTCATTCTGGGGAGACTCCCCATGTCCCCCAAGGGTCGGCGACGAGTACACTAGGACGATATCAGATTTCTTTAACTATAGTATATTAGCTAGTTTTCCGGAGTTTTATTGGCTGGTGGAGTGGTGGGAGCAAGATGAGAGTATGTTGGTATCCGACACGACCATAGCCCAGCACAAACACAATTCTTGGTGGGTTATGCGGATGCGATGTGCATCCAATGAAGTAAACATGTAATTCAAATAGCATTACGAAGGTAGGAAGCATTGCGAGGTAATGCGTCCACTCGTGTGGTGGTTGGCAGGCCGTTAACGACATCAACGGATGGACGCAGGCTCGCAGCAGGTGAGGCGCACGTATGGCGTAGTTCAGAGAGGTCTAATGGAAACAGAATAAGCTGGGGACATTTAACAGTCTTAGCAAAACAATAAACAACCAGTCCATTGGTGTCATTCAATATGTGATTCATGTCTTAGGACACCTTACACCTGTCCACAGTCTAATGACGTACACTGCTGCACGGACCACCCTAGATGGTCTTCTCGGACACGACTGGATGCAGATGTTCAGACAAGCTTTTCAACAGCCGTATGAGCCGTCTGAGCCGTCTGTGTGCCCTGACTATCTTCGAGTAAGCGCTTTATGCAGCCTGTATAGTGCGAGCTAGACAGGGTGTTGCCGTAGTCTTGCCACCAGATACCAGGGATCTGGGATCTTAAACTTGATATGGAAATTGATTGAATACTCACTTCGAGTGCATTAAGGAACTTAGGCCGTTACATCATGAAATTGTATATGCACTACGAAGAAGAAACAGCGAAACGCAAATCTGATCAAACAGCGTGCCAAAGCTCATTTCAAACACAACATAGGAAACGCCATGTTGAGCGCCTCACTATGGTGGGTATAAAGCGTCCGATCTTTGATCATTCTCTTTCTGACACCATCAGCGATAGACTACTTCCTCCCTGGCCAAAGACCGCGGTGGACCTGGCGGTGGTGGCGCGGGCAGACTTAACCGCTTAGTTTCCACCTTGATCTCTCTCAGATCCGGCTCGAGTTCCAGTTCTGATGCCTCATGATATGTTCCTACATGTTTGACTAGGCTCTCCACATTTCTACAAATTGCATCGACCTCCGAACCCTTGTTGCATATTGTACACGCATACTCGCCGTCTGGCGTATGGCACTGGACGACGAAGCGCTGCCCAAGACGGAACTCACGTACATCAAGTAGATCTGTTTCATAGCCGGTGGTTTTGTCATAGACGGTGATGGGTGTGCGTTTACCAATCATCCAAAAGTCTTCGCTCGTGACATCGAGTTGGACGCCACAGGTAGGGCATATGCAGCTGCCTCCTGGAGCAAAGCTAGCTGCCAGAGGTTTTCCTTGCATATACTGGAGATCACGAGCGTATGTACAGAAAAGTGGCTCGGGCTTGTCTTGGATAACGGTAGGGGCGCGTTGTGGAGGCGGGAGAGAGCGCGGTGGCGAGGCAGAGCGAGGTGAGCCATTGCCGACCTGTGAACCTCCCAAGCGCTGTTGAGCTTGTCGGAGGGCTTCTAGGGAACCATCACGAGCTTGGTTCGAGGCGGCAATGAGTTTCGTCATGTCCGCGCGAGTGAGTTGGCGATCGTTGTAGAGAGCATCCTGAAGGACACTTATGACAGTCTGCTGGAGAGATATGATTTGCGCCTGGAGCTGGTTCTCGACGATTGCTGTATTGTAGTTAGTACCAAACCCGTATCTTTTGGACGAGAAACTGACCATCACCCATTGCAAATCGGCTACCTATCCTGCCGTATCCTTGGTCGTACATTCTCTGAACCATCATCATATCCCTCTCAAAGTTGTTCCCCACATCGTCCCGCCCGTTGCCTTCTCGTAAACGATCAATCTCCTGTTGTCTCTTCTCTGCCTTTTGTTGAGCTTCCTCGAACTGCATTTTCAACTCCTTGATTTCGCCATCCTGCTTCTTATCGCGTTGTTTCTGTCGGTGCTGCTCTCGTTTATCGGAAATACGTTCCCATAGACCCATAGACGCAGTAAAGGTACCGACAAGAGTCGAGGCGAGAGTAGCTACGATGAAGGTTTTCTAAGGGCAGCGAGTCAGCATCCAATTTGTGGCTGCGTATCACCAGCATATACCTTGAGCCTTTTCTCCTCTATCCACGATGCGTAGTTCATTTTTGCGGTAATTCGGCTTGGCTATCACTTCCACTCACAAGTCGCTGCAGAGGACGATTCAAAAGAAGAGCCGAGTAGAGCGCAAACAGCAGACTTGGAACAAAATATTAACAGCGCGCCCGCACACACTTGAAAATGCCCAATTTCTTTTTTTTTCTAGCGCATACAAACAAACTTTCTAAGACAGCAAATGAAAAAAGGGGAAACGAGGAAGGAGGGTGCGACATTAAAGCCATTGTTCTTGTCCGGCACAATGACGCACGCGGTGGTCCCGCCCGACCTGTAACACGTGAGTCGTGTCCCCAACCCTAAGATCAGCAATGTGCCACAATCGCCGGCACTTGATTGCACGGTACGCCTGGTAAGCGTTGGGGCATGGACGCTGTTTACTGACCGCCCCATGGCGGGATGGGACTGATGGAGCTGTGCCAGCAATGCGCAAGCCGTATGCACTGTGACGTAATGTAGCGAGCCCCGCCGGCTTGAGCCAGTATGGGGAAATGAGCTACCGAAAATGCGAAACTGGAATAGGATGCGCGGGCACTATCTATTGTATGAGCCTAGTAAAACGTCCCAAGGATGTGAATATGCTTTGCGGCGCCTCGTTCGTTTTGTATACGATACAAACTCGAGCCGACCAGCTCCTTTCCCAGGTGGGAATCAAGCTCAGAGGTGATGCGGCATTTCTACGATGTTGGAAGTCTTTGTACCACCGACTGTTTATGCCCAACGACCCCTGGGTAAGCTGACCGAGAGTCGCCGTCTAGGCGGGGGTCAGTTTGTTGGGCGACAAGGGAGAATACACATATCATGTGATGTCGCATGCCAAATGAGGCCAGTACTCTGGGTTGTACAACGGTTAAAATGCATGGAAACCAAGACTAAGCAAGCACCTGCTAGATAGTTATTCGACAAGATTGCATCAAGGAGGGAGGGGTTTTGTTTCATCTTGCTTAGCCGATAGTTGGTCATCCGGATATTCCGAACTCGACCAGCATTTGAGCTGTTAGTGGCCAATATCCGCAACCGAAGCTTCAAGAATCATGATTTGACGACTGCTCAAATGGTTGGACGAGGGAGATGGCAGATAATCAGGTCATGTGAGAGATATGAAGAACTTAAAACAGAACCACGATCATTCTAGCCACTTGCGTGCTCTCGCACAGGTATCTGGATTTATGTTTTATATTGCTCCTCAACGGTGCTTGATTGCGGACTGTAGAATTGAGATTCAAAATTCTCGCCAATTTGGTGGCTTGTTTAGTAGTGCTTGGTCTTAGGATGCGGAGGTTGTGGTTGCACTTGTGGCTCTTTCATGATTGCTAACTTTCAAGCTTGAAAGAATATCAATATTTTATGTTTTAGTACTCTGAATTTAGTACTGACCAGCGCGAATCATTCGTGCTCGTCATTGTTACCAATAAGTCATACAGCTGCCAAAAGCTCTCCGCAAGAACATGGCGCCTGATCAAACATGTCTCAGTGATTAACCTGAATGAAGATTGAATAGCATACGAATAGTTTAGCGTTATGGCTCAGCAAAAAATAACTGTTAAGACTTGCTCGGCAACATGGTTATAAACTGGTTCGCCTGCTACATTCATACCTCCAGTGGAGAGCCCTGTTAAACGTGCAAAAAGAAGATGGCCTGTGTAGACCGTATCGAGTAGTAATATGTACTTTTAACAAGCTCAGCCTCGCTGAGGCTAAAAGGATTTTCTAGCCTTATTTTAACTGATGGCGGGCGTAAGCAACAGTTCCATCCAACTCAGACAGAAATGCACTGGCGAATCTGCTATAGCAGTATTTAACAAAAGTCCAAAGGGGTCATGTCCATCTGCACACCCAACTACAGTGCTACCAAATTTTAACACCACATTGCCAATCGTGAAGACTGACATGGAAATAACCATTCTCCACAAACCTACCACGTCCGTCGCCGCCGGTCGCCGCCGAAACAAGCAGATCGAGCCTTTAATCACACCCATGACCACCACCCCACATACCCAGCTCGGATCCTTACCATCTTCAAATTCCACTAACCGCCTACACCTCCCTCGTCCGCGCCTTCGCATCTAATCCCCGTCAAGTTCTCGCTGGAAACCCCTCCCCTTTTCCTTCATCTATCCCCTAGAGACACGCACCAGAACCATCATCAGGGTCCGGTATCCTATCTCCTCCCTAAATGCAGTCGACTCAAGTACTACCTTTCCCAACGCTACTCTGATGCCGCGTCCTCTCTCTTGACTACACAAGCAATCCCCGAAAGCAAAACCTCATCTCTGTATAAATAACACCCCGGCATTTATCCAACAACCCCCTCCACTTCTACAACTGGACATACTCATACTGTACTCCCATAGACGCACTCACGAGACAGCTTGGCTCCTCCTCCCCCTCCTCCTACTACTACTACTACTACTACTACTACTAAGCTATCTACCTTCCCAGCCAGCCAAACTCCAGACTCCAGCCCATCTTCACAAACGAACTGGTACATTTTACAGTTAGGACTTGTCATCTCCTCAGCCACGAAATCGCTTTCGCACACCAAGATACTACTACATAGCTACTCATGCTCCTCTTGCTCGAGTACTTTACAGCGGAAGAGAAAAAAAAAGAAGTCTCGTACATCATGTCATGTGTGCAGGGGCTTGCAAGGTGCGGGATTTACATGTGATGGGGCGGGGATGGTGTGCGGGGAAAAAGGGGGGGAGGGAAGGGTGATGACGGATGTACGGATGTACAGACGTACAGATGTACATATGGACTATGTGTTTGTGTGGGTGTGTGGGGAAGTTGTGAGGAGGACTTTTATGGGTGATACAGGCTCATGCGGGAGATGGGATGGTGGGACTTGGATTGAGATGGAGAAGGGTAATTGCATGTCTGTAAGCGTTTCTTTGGATGGCAACAGTAGGGTGTCTGGTTTCCTGGATTGCTCACACGTGTCAAGTTGGCGGGGATACTTTCATGCAGCGTCAGCAGGATGAGACGGATGGATGAGGGATTGGGAGATGGAAAGAGTATTGGTAAAGATGAGAAGGATTGTCATGGTTGAGATGGCAGATATGTACAGCTATTTCACAACACTACACATTACACCGAAAACCATCGACAGTATTGAAAGATGAAGCAAGCGGTGTATTCATCAACGGCAAACCAGCAAAGTAGTTTTTGATACCCGTAGATACCCATCTGGTGTGCATCGTCGACGTGTCAACTCAGCTATGGAAAGGGAAACCAGCAAAAGCAAAAGAACGTCGATAACAGAAAAAAAAGAAACATGAAAACGCTACGTAGCTCATAGATTTTCCGTCAGGCCATCCCATCATCACCGTCATGAAAGCGTCATAGCTTTCCCCCCTTTTTTTGCCAACACATCGGCTCTGCTTACTTTTTTTCTTTGCCAAAGGAAAAAAGAAGCCCTCCGACATCTGCCACGTAGAGCCAGCCACACAACAACATGGAAAAGGGCATTACATCCGCCAGCAAATACAAGAAAAAAAGAGCCCGAAAAGCCTCCGCGAGGAGCAGGTATAGTGCGCAGCTGAGGGAAGAAGTAGGGAACAAGAAAGAAACAAGATGGAAAAAAGTAAAACAAGGCGTGCTAGGAAACATTCCAGAACAAACAAAACAAGCAAATAGAACCAGATTAGCAACAATGGAAGGGAAAAAGCAAGAAGAAACAACCGCACGGTTGGTAAGCCCTCCCTGAATGGTGCGACGTTTCTCGCGCCCATGTGACGGTGTTGTGCGTGAGCGTTCCAATCTAGCAACCAATATTATTGTGACATACCGAGTCGTAGGGAACGCAGCCAAACACGCAAGCATGAAACGCGGGTGGGGAATCAAAACCAATTTTGGAAATGCGACCAAACGACCGATCAAAAACTTTTCCGTTGAACAAGTTGGCCCCTAGAAGCCAGCGCTGTTTATCCAAAGCTTTTGTTTCAACCTGCTTGCAACCCGCTTTGGAAGAAGGAAAAAAAGTAAGTAGGAAACAAGGAAAGAAAGAACCGAACGAGACTTTTGTGTGTGTGTGTGTGTGTGTGTGTGACGAAAGAAAGAAAGGAAACCAGTCAACACAGATTTAGTCCAGTAGAAAGGACTGAGAGTCGTCATTACGCCGGTGTATGCAGCAGGCGAGACTACTCAAGCATCGGGAGAGACTTATTCGTTGTAATAGGAAGCAGTATGGGCGCGTTGACGCAAAGGTCGCTGCCCCCCACTACGTTCCACACGAGTCTCTCGGATGACTTGGCTGTCGCGCCTTCTGCGGGGGCGTGAACTATTCTCGGTCATCTCTTCGGCCTGTCTGCGGGGCTGTCTGAGAGCCAATGCCTTTCTGTCGTCTGCATTGCTGCCTCGGTCACTGTTGTGATAGGCAGTCTCGCGGCCTCCGCTGATGACCAGGTCAGCCATGCCATTCTCGGCTGGAATCATGCGTAGCGTGCGACCCTCCATGTCGCCGTTGAACTGCAGGCTGAGTGGGGCGTTGGCATCAACACGGAGACGAATCTCGTTGTTTTCGTTGGTAATGGCGGTGCGGTTGCTTCGGCTCCGTTCACTCCCAGAGGAGCCGGAGTGGGAAGGCATGGAGATGGTTCTGGAGTGCCGGGCGGCATTGTGAATGGGGTCGTTGAGGGGCTCACGAGCACCACGGCGAGCACTGATGTACTCTTCGGCCTCATTCTCGATGCGCTTGGTCTTACGCTCCAGAACACGCTCCTTGCCCTTGCCATTGCCAGCGTCGGTGGGGCGGCGGCGACGGGCCTGAGGTGGAGGAGGTGCTGGTGCCTCTGGGAGGAACTGCTCGTCATCCGACACATCTGATTCGGACTCGTCCTCGCTGTAGTACTCTTGGGGTTCTCGGTAGTATTGCTTGGAGTTTCGGTTTGCACGCTTCCGCTCCATCTCGGCCTGCTGAGCCTGCTCAGCCTGGTATCGAGCTTCTTCTTCGGCTCTCTTTGCCTGTGCACGAGCTAGGGCCTTGGCCTTCTTTGCAGCGGCTTCGGACCGTTCAAGCGCCCGCCTATCGTCAGGGTGATATACCTGCTCGTAGACTTGGCCCGAACGACGTCGTTCAGCCTTGATAGACTTGGCCACGACCATCTGGCCACGGTGGTCAGGATAGTCGGACTGGACCTGACGGGATGGAGCAGGAGGTCGGCTGACGGAGGCACGGCGCGAAAGCTCTTCAGTGGGCCTTGAAGTACGCTTCCGGCGAGGCTCGTCAATGACAAGAGACTGTGGCTGAGACTGAGATAGCGACATGCGGCGGGTGGCACGCTCGTCGACTACCTGAGTCGTGTTGGCGTGGCGCATGGGTGGGCGAGGTTGCTTCTTGCTGGTCGATTTTGACTTTGTCCGCTCGAGCTTTGCTGGTGCGATGAGTGCACGCTGGTTGCGTGGGTCGTTGGGGTCGGGCCGGTCGTAGTACTCGTCTTCTTGGTCAGATGAGCCAGTCTCGGACTCGGTCTCACTCTCGAAGGCCTGTTCCTGGAGCTGCAATGCCTGTGGGAACCGGGGCTGGACAGCGCTCTGGGGCTGATTGTACCTGGCCGAGTACTGTTGGTCGCGAGGGAATTGGGTGACGAGTGGGGCGGGTCCGTTGCGAGCAGAGTTGAAGGATGGGCGAGCAGGCATACCTGGCCTTTGGGGGCCGTCGTAGGGCGGAGGCGTGTGGGTGTAGTAGGATCCAGAATAGGGCGGAGGAGGAGGGCCACCGTAAGGAATGCCGCCGGTGTGGTATTGGGGCATGTTGCGCCATGCAGCGGAGCTGGAGAGGGGTGGGCCATGTTCCTGAGGCGGGCTGGGGTAAGGTGCGGGCATGCTGCCCGGGGCCCAATATTGGGGTTGGGTTCTCCGCCGTAACTCATGGGGCGCGGACGGGAAGCGGAAGGACGACGGGGTGCTTTGGCAGGCTGGATGATGGCGGCCTCTTGTCTATAAGTGGCAGGTCGGCGGGCTTGGTTAGGTGAGGGCGGAGATGGGTAGTATGTGGCCGGATCGGAACGCATGGAACGTGTGTCAGCAGAGAGACGATCGACGTCGCGGGCGGACTGGGTAGGCTTGATGCCAGGCCTAGCAAGGCGTGCCGGGACAGCGCTGGGCGGACACGAGTTGCAGTTGGGGTCGGTGCATTCGGTTTCGACTCTGCTGTCACGGCGGTCTCGTGGTGGACGGGCGTCCTGGGTGAGGGTGGGCCTGCGCTGCTTGACGACAGGCTTGGATGACGACTGCGAGGTGGTGCGTGACGAGAGCTTGGGTCGAGACTGGTCTGACTGGGTGAGGCGTCTGCTGGGCTTGGACGACGATGATGGCGGTGGTGGTGGTTGCTGCTGGGGCTGTGTTGGGGGTGGAGGAGGAGGAGCCTGAGGATGGGCAGCAACGGCAGCAGCAACAGGAGCGGGAGGCGAGGGAGCGGCAGGCGGGCTGCGCTGGGAGGAAGCACTTTGAGCAGAATTAGTGCTGCTCACGGTGGCGGCGGTGTAGCTGCTGTACCCTGAGTCGGAGCGAAGGTCCTGAGGAGCGGGGGGCTTTTCTTTATTCAAGTCGGAGGCCTGGGAGCGCTTGGTGGAGACGTTAGCAGCACTGGGCGAGGGGCGGCCCTGGAACCCGACGTGGTCGTCGCTCTGGTCGGAATCGTAGTCCTCGCATCTGGGCTGCAGATCCTGTGCGCTCGCCATTTCGGCAGCAGCAGCAGCAGCGGCGGCGACGGCGGCGGCGGGCGGACAGAGTTCAGCGGCAGGAGGGAGGGAACAATTTTTTTTGGTGGAGGAGAGTTGGGCAGCGCGGGACAAAACTAGAGAAGCAAGGAGGAGTCGGCAAAATATCTAGCGGCAGCAGGGCTGGCTATCGATAGCAGGCAAGCAGGCAGGCAGGCAGCGTCGCGGGGCGATCCTGGACAGTTCAGGCGAGGCGTGGAGAGCGCATGGTCAGCGAGAGCAGTGGGATAGACGAGGGCGGTCGAGGACCAGGGCGAGACATGTGTATGTAGATGTGTGAGTGTAGGTGTGAGTGTAGGTGTGAGGGTGAGGGCGAGGGTGAGCGGCAGCGGGTGAGGGAAAAAAAGGGAAAACAAAGACGGGGGGGTGCGTGGGTTCCGGGGCGCGCGAGGATATGCGAGACAGCGCTGGTGCAGGCAGAGTATGACGGGCAAGAAGCCTGTTGGTGTGCAGCAGACGACAGTGGCAGAATGACAGGCAGGCCGGGCTTGGGACGCTGGAAACTTTTCCCCGCCCGCCCGTAAAATTTCAAAACGGCGTGGTACTCTATCCTATCCTAACTCTCCCTACGCATGCAATTCGGTTGGGCGCGCACACCACTTCAGCCCAGCTGCGCGTCGGTGCCCAGTCGCTTCTCGTCTGTCTGGTGGCCAAGTGCGCCAGTCTGGTCTTTTTGATTGATGCGTTGCATGCATGCACGCCTCCAGCCGCCCTGTCTGCGTTGCCCATTACGACGTCCAATGCAGCCCGAGTGCAGCGAGCAGGCTGCCGTGGCGACGTAATAGCCATGATACGTGTGTGTGTGTGTGTGTGTGTGTGCATACACACATTGCTTCCGCCGTCCGAGGCCGCAACTTTGTCGTCTTCCATGTCCAGTACATACTTAGATAGTAGCACCACCACCCTCACCATGGCCACGCCGTCTCTGATTGGCTGCTTCAGATGGGCGGCAACCGTCGTCGTTGCGCGAGCTGAAACCGGCATTGCCCGGCCGTGGCCATGCGAGCCGTTCGCTGCTGAGACGGCCTTTCACCGCTTCCACGCCCACTCGCATTGAGTGCTGCTCAGCCAGCATCGAGTCGAGCACAGCATCCAACGGCCTGCTGATCAGCCCTCGTCTCGTCTCGTCTCGTCTCGTCCCGCCCAGCGCTTGCCCGTGTCGGGCCTCGCCTCGTCGACTCCACCCCTCGTCGGCCTCTGCAAACATATTACCATTATAACACAAAGGATATTGTCGACTGGCCGTACGGTGAACGGTTGCAGGGCGCCATGTTTTAGCTCCATGGCACTCTCTTTTTCCCGTCGCCTTTTTTTTTCTTTCTCACCTTGTTTGCTTCTTTCTGTTTCCGTCATGCTTGCACAGGCCCATTTCACGTCATTGAGCCTCGTCTCAGCGTCCTGTTTGATTGCAGCTAACCTCTTTGCTCCTGGCTCGGCCACGTCAATGCCATCTTCCATGCAGGAACAGCAAAGCACCCTCGGTACCATGGGCCTTCATTAACCTCGCCCCCGACGCCGTACCAGACATGTGTCCGCTGATCGTCTCGCTCGTCTCGCTCGTCGCCTTCATGTCGCCCTCAGTCTCGGCCGCTGTCGAGTCTGGCCGCCCCAGCATCCAAACCAACGCACATCACGGCTTCGCGTCTGCGCCTTGTCGTCTGCTAGCGCGCCAGCCGGCCTATCGGTGTAACCCTAATCCGGCGAATCACTTTGGGCGCACCTTCCATCACGCGGCTCGTCAAGCGTTGCTGACTTAGCCTAGTCTACACTACGGCCACTGCTACCGCTACCGCTACCGCTACTGCTACTGCTACCCCACCACCAGCCTTCCGGTGAACAGACGCACCTCATCGCCCTACCACGACCATCCACCCCATCCCATCCCATCTCCCAACAAACCATCGCCACCATCGCGGCTATTGCACTCCACCCCTCTTTTCTCCCTCCTCCTCCTCCTCCTCCTCCAAATTCCATCCCCCCCCGTCCTCGACATCGCAATCCCGCTTCCCCGTCCGACCGTTGACGCCTTCATCGACGCTTGCCACTCGACTGACTGGCTCGTCTCGCGTTCTCACCACCATGGCGAAATATGGTGGTACCGCCATGGCAATCATGGCCCATATTGGCTGCTCGTGTTACCTAGCCGCCTTGGCGTCTTCTCATCCTCTTGCTGTGATCCCAAGTAGTGCGCTTTGTCTGCCCATTGACAGGCGGCCGTTGGCCCAATCCTCCAACACCATTAGATAGCATCTCGCCGTGACCCAATTACCCCACCATTCTCACATGACCCCTCCCACTGACACTGACGCTCACTGCCCTAGATTCTGTGCAACCATCAGAGTAGTCAGAGTTGGCCTGTTTCAGCGTGTCGACATGGTTCCCAAGATGATACAACATCTACCTTCATCACAATCATTCTGCAATGCCGCTATCGGCCGACATTGGGCCACAATACCACCGTGACGCCATCATGTGCTCTGACTGGCCAAGAACTCCTTCCCAAAGCGGAAAAAGTTCTCGCAGTGCTCACTGCTCACAATGCTCTGCATTTACCAAATCTCGACAAATTCCAGCAACCCGGGTAGCATGGCCTCAAACACTCGCGCCACCAAAATGTCGAGTTGAATTGCGAAATTCCAACCCCCCAAAATCCACTTCCGTCGCCACCGCTCTACCCATTCCCAGCCGTTGTGCTAGCGCGGGATGAGTGGAGGAACACGTGGGACATTCGCTAAGCTTAGATCCGCCCACCACCCATCATCTCTCTCCTCCACTTCCCACACGGCCCAAAAAGTAATCTTGTTTGGAAAGAAAAAAAAAGTTTCCAAATACCGTTCCTTTCGCTCACACTATCCAGCTTCAGCACCACGCTTGCCATTCCTCTCTACAAACTACGGTCCGCTCATGTAGCCAACTATGACTCACATCTGTCTTCCACCTCATTCTTTGTCTCAGCATTCCCGGCCCTCGCTGCCCAAAGCCATCCCCATTGGGCTGCTGCTCACACGCTTGCGGCTCATGGCTGCCCTACGGACCCACCTTGCGGCCTCGTCTGCCATGCATTTGCGGCTCGGGATACCCAAGCGACCCACCTGGGCGGCTATTGTGAGCGAAATTCTACCTCTTCTCTTCCTTCTACACGTACCACGCGACAGCACACCAAACCGTAGTCTCAACACTTTTGCGACCATAACATCCTCCATCCGCAAATCACCGTCCTAGGTCATGGTCTCAAAGCCATGTGCGACCGACTCTTTCCTTTCTTAGCTATGGCCCAACTGAGCCGCATGACATACTAGAGCCGTCATTGAGTCATTCCTGTCCTTCCCTCCCTCCCCGGTGTACCGACTCTCCTCCTCCGCACCCTGCCGCTAACTTGGCACTTGGGCTCCTCCTCCATACAACCACTCCGTGGGGATAACAATCGCCCTAGTGGCGTTCTTGTAAACCAGCCACGCGCCATGCTTGGCTACACACCAGCCTTGTTTTGAGAGTCATGGTCATACTACACTACCCTTCAGCCCTGTGACGTACCTTTTTCTTTCTCGCTAAACCCTTTTCTTTGTTTCTCTTGCACCGGAACTTTCCGATCCTTGCTCAAACGTATACAACTATCCTACACCGTCTGCGTGCTGTGCATCTGCAGGTCCAGTGCTTGCATGTCTGCTTTTGCCACGTTTTTGCGTCATGGTGGTAGTGGTGGTTCTGATCTTAGAACAAATCAGATAACTAGCTTTGTTCTGTTCACGCATCGAGTCGAGAGCACGGCGTTTTTGAGGAGGTATACGCTGTTGGCGTAGTGATGCTAACCTGATCAAGCAATGGTATAGAAAACTACGGATCACTGATGCTAATCAAAGTACCTTTCTCATTCCATCTCACTTTACGTTGTTTGCATCGTCTGCTTTATACAGCTGAACAGTAATCAAAATGATCGGAAATTCTTTCTCTCTTTCTACTTCCATATCAATATCTACACACCACGAACCTCATGCAACTGAACAATTGAGAATGATTAAACGAAGACTTCTTGTTTGATTCTATCATACTTTGCTCATACATCAGAAACCTCATGCTATCGTATAGTATCCAACAACGACCAAAAGCATCCTTTTCATTCCACTTCACCATACGGTCGTATTATAATGTAGTAGCACGTGACCAGACTCTCGGTATATACTTGGACTTCTTTCTTAGGAGTAGTCAGATACCTCCTTCACTCAATACACTACTAGCGATTCCAATTCAGCTTTCTCTTAACCACGCAAATTGCAAGTTACTGCCATATGCGTATACAACTCAGCTCCAGATACTGCTAATGCAGTATATTGTACATACCTTTTTGGAGCACGTGGTGGTCTACGTGCAGCCTGAGCTCCATATCGGCACAGGTACTCTTTGAGCTTTTAATCTCCATGACGTATTCTGTATACAGGACAGGCCTTGGGCCGCTGCACGGTAAGAAGTAAATGATGATTGTATATGGAAACTAAAAGCCTGTTTGATTTATTGTACTGTAGGCTGCTTTATACCATACATCTCATGCAGTTGAACTGTAACCAACGCTGATTTGTTTTGTTTTTTTCAAAAAAAAAGAAGAAGCGTTCTCAACCCAATCACACTCAAAGACATTCTTCCACATGACAAGCCCCATCGCACTGGAAAATGTTCTCACACAACACAAATCTCACATCACCAAGACCAAAAGCATCCAAGAACGAACAAATATGTAAAACGTTGAACCAATATATACAGCCAGAAGAGAGAGAAAAAACTATATATCCTGTAAACCCCCTCTTCCACCATATCCTATATACACCATCAGATGTCCCCCCCAAAAAAACCCCTATCTACACACTCTTCAACTCAAAGCTCTTAACCGTAACCGCACCACCCAACGACTGCGTTGCAAAATTGAAAACACCAAACCGATACCCGGTGAAGAACTGCCAAGTATTCGCCATACCAAACGACGGGCCAAGCTGCTTGAACTCCTTTCCGTCAAGACTGTACCAGAAAGTAGCTTGTCTGGCCGTGTTGGTGCCAAACGCTGGGGTGATGTCTGCCTGGACTCTGAGCCAGACTTCTTTGGTGCCCGAAGGCAGCGCGGGACCTGTGGCGGCGACGCTGCCCGTCGACTTTGTGCTCCAGTCCGTGTTCATGGCAATGTTGTTGACCATGACGAGCGAAGGCGTCGAGCCGGACTTGTGGATGCCAATGTAGGCTGATGTGTCGCGGAAGAGGACGGCGCCTGCGCGGTCGCCGCTCGCCATGCTGCTGATGTCGATGCGGAAGGTGCCGCTGGATTTGGGGCCCAGGATCCGGTGCGTGAGCGTGTTGCGCGCGCCGTACAGGTCGTTGGTTACCGTGGCGGTTGAGAGTTTGAGACCACCGCTGCCGCCGACAAGGGAGAACTTGCTCGTGTCCGGGTTGTGGTTCCATTCCCATGAGTGGCTGAGCGAGCTGCCTGTGAAGCTGTCGGTGCCGGTGAGTGGGGGAACGGTTTTGCTCGTGGTGACGGGCGATGGGTACGATTGGCCCCAGGCGTTGTTCACCTTGACCACCTCTGGCCAGCCGTCACTGGTGAAGGTCAGAGGTGCCAGGACGGGGATGCGGCCGCCAGGATACGAGTCCAGGAAGGCAACGTAGTACCATTTTCCATCTTTTGTGTCGACAACGCCGCCCTGGTGGGCACGTCCTGCGTTGGAGAGCGGGCCGTTGATGCTGGCGACGAGAACCCTGGACTCGTACGGTCCAAAGGGCGATCGTGACTTCAGTACATATTCGTCGGTTGCGGGCTTGGTGGAGAAAATGTAGTACCATCCATTGATCTTGTACATGCGCGAGCCCTCGAGGGTAATGCCGCTGGGGTGTTTGTACACCTCTTGGTTCTTGACTTCGGCCGTACCGTCCTTGTTGAGCTGGGCCACGCGAACAGCAGGGTTGCCGTACACGACGTACATGGTGTCATCGTCATCGATGAAGATGCCATTGTCATAGTAGCACTTGTTGATGGTGCCGGCCGCACTCCAGTTCCAGCTTGATACCTCGCCATTGTTGGCTGCGGCGTTCTGGCCCGGGGCTGTCCAGATGTATGTTTGACCTGTCGATTGGACGCAGCCCATCCATATGAACTTGTCGCTCGACTTGCGGTACCGGAGCGAGCTCGCCCAGATGCCCTTGACGTAGGCGCGAGTCGACGGGTTCGGCAGGTTGTACTGGTTGCCAAAATTCAGCGTTGGTACGCTGTGAGATACCGGAGTCCAGTTGACGAGATCATACGACTTCAGAATGGGCGCTCCGGGCGAAAAGGCAAATGTCGACGAAGAGTAGTAGTACACATCGCCGATACGAATCACATCCAGATCCGGGTAGTCTTGCCAGATGATGGGGTTGTTAAAGGTTCCAGCCCGGCTCGAGAGAGCAGCTCCCAGCGACGTGCCCAAGAAGAGAGAAAGCGCGGATATGGTGGAGACACGCATCGTGTCTGGAATCGAGAATGACTGTGATTACTCGTTGAGAGACCCCGTCAGGGACCTAGCCGTGGTTTTATCATGGCCGGCTCCCTGGTAATTGCACGCCACGGCTAGTACTATAAATTTCTCCACATGCCACTGAATCTAAAATGCCCGAATAATCAGATCAAAGCACGGGGTAGCCGCCTCTCCACGTATGGGATGGGGAGAAGCGACTCTGTGCGTGCCTGGTCATTGGTGCAGCACGGGTTGGAATTTCTCCGCTGGATGATTAATGCCGAGCCGAATCGCTTATGTCTGTGTCATTACCGGTGGCTATGTACATGACAGCCATCACTGTCCATGGATAGTGCCGATCTGGCGTCTGAATGCCGCGATGCGGGGTTAGAATAAGAGTTTCGAACCAAATGGGTACGGGGGAGCGACGCCGCACGCATGTGTGCCGCCAATCATGTCTTGGTTCTGTGTCACCCACATCGCGGCGCATCCTATTCCGACGACGCAATTTCATGTTTCATCGACTTGCTTGTTTCAAACAAGCACTATCGCTGCGGGGATGACATTGGTCGCCGCTAGCACCCGTGTCCGAGCTGGAAGACTTGGTCGAGGCGTTCTGGAATTGCAGTCTGGCGGTTTTACTTTATTTCACTAGCCTCATGCATTTATATTTGCATAGTCAACATGAGATCTCTAGCGCGGACAATTACAAGACGATTCTGCATCCAAATTCTTCCGATTCATATGAACTGTAGATGGGACTCAGACACGAGTACACGGGTGCTAGAGTATAAACTTCAGCTAGATATTGACATTGACACTGGCGTTAGATTAGCGTAAGCGGGTTGGTTTGCGGGCTGACATACCGCCTGACGTCGAAGCACTCTGTGAGCAGTAGTAGAGTCTATTACGGCGATCATTGCTCTCAGGGTAGTCAGCGGTTTCAGAATCTTGATTGAGAGCAGAGATATTTCTACAACGGCGATGCTGTCAGAAAGGATCTCTTGAGGCTTCTGTTAAAATTTTAGATAGACATACGGCTACTGATGATTCAAACGAATGAGATGTCGAGGCCGAATAGACGAAGTTTTGGTTGAAGTTGAAGCACTGCAAAGCCAAGGATACGAGTAACATGTGCATGTCTTTTGGTCTGAGTTCATGGCCGACCGTATGTCCGTCCGATACCCGTATTGACGCGATAATAAGCAATCCGAGACACAGGTGGCAAGGGTAGAAAATTCAAAGTCTGTGTCATCTCGCTACAATACTATTAACATCTAGTTCTGCGTTGCCTACTTATAAATCCAGCAAACTGGTCGCAGGTAGACGGAACATCCTAAGAGGACCTCGCTCAGACTCCGTCTTAGAATCCATGGCAACGCCACAACTGTGCGAACAACGACCTTTCAGTCATTGTGCTAGAAGCATTTTTGGTTATCTATTTCTATTTGCTCGATTGAGCTACATGTATGCGCGTCGTGCACTGCGTCCTAGACCTGCGGAAGAACCTTCTTCAATACCTCTACCAGCCCCTTAATCTCCTCCTCAGTATTGTAATGTACCATACTGACTCTCGTAACATATCCCTCAGGATCCAGCTCCAAGACCTCATCGCATAATCGCTTCGAGTAAAAGTGTCCCCATCTGAAACCGTAATTGCTCTGAGCCTCGGCATCCTCCACAATCTTCTTACTGCTCATGCCTTTGACCACGAACGAGATTGTCGGGACCCGAACTTTGCTATCCGCCGATGTAGAACCCAGAACCGTGACGTCAGAGCGCGAGTTCAGGAAGTCGAGAAGAATGGCTTGTAGTTTTCCTTCGTGTTCCGAAATGGCGGGAAAGGCGCCGGAGAGGTACGCGGTGATCTGTGGGATCGACTGAACACACTCATAGTTTGAGCCGGCAAAACCAATCTTGTCTTCAAGCGTCTTGGTGGGATTGAAGTAGTGTGTCATGGGCTGCATGTGTTGCTGGGCCTGGTTGCTCACGTAAAGCACAGCTATGTGAGGGCCATAAACCTAGAGGTGTAAGTACACATGTGTACAAGATCCAGAAATATCAACAGCAACGTACCTTGTACCAGCTGAACGAATAAATGTCAACCCCAAACGCTTTGACGTCTATTTCGCGGTGCGGTGCGTAGCTTACACCATCTACGCAGAACAGGGCACCAACTTCGTGCACCGCAGCAGCAATCGACTTGATGTCGTGTATCGTACCCAGAATGTTGCTCGCATGTGTGCAAGCAACAAATTTGACCTTGTCATTCAAGAGCGGCTTCAGATTCGCTGCTGTAAGCTGCAGTCCATCCTCTTTGCTAGAAGCCCACCATTTCACCGTAAGGCCGAGACGCTCAGCCATAAAGAGCCACGGCTTTACATTGGTTTCGTGCTCCATCTTTGACAGGATGATTTCCGATCCCGCCGGGAATTTCAGTGAGACGCTAAGATTCATAAAGAGCTGCGTGGTCGACGCCCCGAGGACTTGCTATTGTTAGAAGTGTGAATATTCGGATATCTCGGTATACGTACCTATCTCATCGCGGCCAGCATTCACGTACTTTGCAGCAGCCTGGTAGCCTTCTTCGTATTTGGTGGTGGACTGCGAGCCGGTGTGGTATGAAGCGCCAAGCTGCACATTGGTCTTGCTCAGATACTGTGATATGCTTTATACAACTTAGACAACGTCCTGCTCTAGGTATGTAAATACTCACGAATCAATCACATCCCCCAGCGCCTGACTGCCTCCAGCATTGTCAAGGAAAACCTGGTCTTGCTGCAGCGCTGGGAAGCGCTCACGTGCTTTGGAAATGTCGAATGGCATGTTGGAGGGTATGGCGGTACAGTATGGGAATCAAGAAAAACACGAATAGATGGGTTATCAGGGAGGTTGATATTTGAGGTACGGTATACCTATGCTAGCCGTGCGCCCTATGTACACACATGGTGCGGGGCTTGGCTGAATGTAGCAGGTGCTATCCTAGTATGTGCTGACGCTATCGACATACTGCCCCACGTAGCTTCAAAGACCCACGTCATTCTCCAGAACAAAAACTCGTTCAGTGGAGTGTCAAATTAAAGCTGGGTGACATAGTCTACGCAGTATATTTTGAAGCATACGCGTTCAATCCTCAGAAAGTTTGGATGATGTTCAAAAATAGAATGCTGATCTTCTTTACCAGAATTTCATAGCAGTAGTAGGGCTGAGAATGGCTCAATTTTACTTCATTTTTTCTCGATGAAATTCCATAGAGAAATCCATTCCACTGAGGTACAAGCTGACAAATAGGTAAGGGTGTAGCAAGGGCAATGCTGGGATGAGTGGTGTTAGCTGGGTATGTTTATATCCCTGCAGAATATTAGCCATGTTCAGATGTCCATTCCAATTGACTTTAGAGCTATGAAAGGTCCGTAACTTTGCATTGGACTGTTCTACAGTTTGTGACAGACTCCAATTTGTTCTCGGCCTTGACGGCGGCTTTAGCATCTGCGACGCCAAACCGGTCGACGACATCCCTATCGTTTTCTACTTCAGCCACTGCTTCGGGGTCTTCGATGTCGAGATCAGTCAGGCCATCGTAGTAACTTGCGTTTGATTCGGCCTCTTCACTCTGGAAGCACATGTAATCGTCCCAACCTGCCTTGTTCCTCGCCTCCAATGCCATCCCTGAGATGTCATTCAGCCTGCATTCACCACCTGGTTAATCATCCTTCGCAGAGGAGCAAGAATTTTCAGCGAGCAACCATCGAATTTCTGCCTTGCTTGGCAGAGTGTATCAAGATATGCAAACCCTGCTTTGAGAACCCATCTCTTCCTCTTCCTCCAGCCCTCATAAGCGCAAGCAAACAGGAGATGGTTTTCGACGACGTAGTAGGTACCAATCTTGTTTGAACAGAGAAGAATGCCATGACGACAAAAGTGAAAACTGAAGTTTTGACGCTCTCGGAAAATCCATTCGCTACGAGCAGATAGAGTGACGACGTGAAAACCCGAAACCAATAGAAAAGACAGCACCAGGTGTGCGAAGAGTTAAGTCATGCTAGCAATAGCACCACGCATCATTCTCATCAATTCTCATAAGTATCATCTATAGTTATCTGTTCTAAACGTTGGTAGTTTTAAAGGTGCGAGCCTCCACATCTTTCTTATTAAGTACCGAGTTCGAATCCGCGACGCTCTGCTCACCACTCCTAGCGTAGGCGTCAAGCTCACGGTCCTTCGCCATGTTGAGGTAGGCGGGACAGCTCTAGGAGACGACGAGAAGATCCAAAGGAAAGCGACCACAAGTTCGAGAATAGCCGAATACTGTTCTTGGCTTGTATGACTCTTTGGTATAAATTGAAGGGAGGTAAGGACGAGGCAATTGGGGCTACGTGCGACAGTGTGGAAGCGACACCAGCCCCGATTTCAATCGTCAGAGCATTGCATGTTGCCTCTGGTTCACAGACCATAACTCTATCCATCTCTACCGACAATTACCTCGAACGCGGCTTCATCCACCATCGCCCAGAAGGCCTCGCACCTTCGCCGTTCAAAAAGGTCTTCCCCAAGTCCACCAGATCCTCGAACAGAGAACGTGGGCGATATCAATATTTCCAAAACACTCAATTTCGGCCACCGAATGTGGTTCTTTTGTTCGAGGAATAGCCCCTGCAACCATTCGCCCTCCAAGAATGATTCATCAACATCGAAGATTCTGAGATGCTGCAGGGAAACAGGGAGGACGGTCAAAGCAGAAAGCTCAAAGTCGCCTTGGAACACGGCATCAAAAAGCATGTTGTCCAACTTGATCGAGATGAGCGCCGCCTGGGGCACAATCAGTTTCTGGAGCTGTGTAAACTGATCGAAGCGTGGAAGAGGCTTGCGGACTGCACCAGGCAGTGTCCAAAAGCCGCCCGGGAGCTCCAGACATTGGAGAGTTGGTCGTAAGTGCACGATATTATCAATCAAGCATTGGTAGTCCGTAACCTCGGTGCGGGCGTCATAGATTGCTCGATCTTCGTTGTTGTTAGTGACGTCTTTCGGCTGTTTTAGATAGAATGTGCTTACCCCAGTAAGTTTCAAAGGACTCGTCCGTAGAAGGAGGAGGCATATCAGGATAGGCTTGGATATTTGCTTGATAAGTGGGAAACGCCCTCACGCTTTTGTAGGGGTTCTTGAGATCTGAAGGCTCGGAATAATAGGCAAGACTTTCCAAGTTCCGGAAGCCCTGTACCACATTCGACATACAAGTCCGTCCTGCGTGATTCCAGATACCAATGGTTCTGACTTCAAAGTCGAGACGAAGGTGCTTTATGTTGTGGAAGGTTTCTGCTGTAGTGGGTGTGAGGAAGTTCTCAGAGGCCTGGATAACCTCAAATGCTTCTTTTCCTTGTATCCTTATGCTCAAATCGAGGGTTTGGAGTTTTTCAAAGAGTTCGATACCTTGAATGGTACGTGGTACCTCACTTTCAATTTTGAGGCAGCGCAGTGAACGAAGAAACGGCGGTTCAAAGGACGCATTCGAGAATTGTTTGGCCCATTCAAAGCCCACGATTAGAGATAGACTAGAAATGCACAACACCTCCAGCTCTGGCAGGGTTGCCAAGAGAATCTTGTAGAAACCTTTTGCAGATTCGATTGTGAGGTCATGACAGCACTCTGCCTTCGAAGTGGAGGACAGCGGGTGAAATTTCAATATCTTGAGCTTTTTGTCAATATCGTCTGCTGGTAAAGCGGCCTCTTTGGATGAGAGGCAGATACGAAGTTGTTTGAGATAGCGACGAAGTTCCGGCCTTTTATGAAGATGAAGCATTAGACCATAAGCATTCGTCTTTTCAAGCCCAAGAAGCGTGTCTTTATTGACAGCTGATAGCACAACTGCGTGTAATTGAACCTCTGGGATGAGAGTTGCAAACCGTTTGGATGTCAAAGCAACGTTGTTTAGCCATCGATTACATTGGAGAAAATCTTCAAAAAGATATTGATCTGGGGGAGATGGTGGAGGATCATCGGGTATGTAGCCCACAACACGTGCCTCACGGTGCAGATCGATGAATGAGAATATCTTCAACAATATTTCATTTGGCAAATCATCCAACGACTTTGCCCGAGTGTCTGATGTGCCAGGTTAGCAGGTGAATCATGTGGGGTCTTCTCGCATCAAGAACTGGGGCAGTTACTTTCGGTACTGTTAGCGGCAGTGCAATTCTCCATAATGAAGCTCAAATGTTTGTTAATCGCGAAAATTTTCAATCAAGGTAGTTGAGAAAAAAGAAAGTCGAGAATGAGCTGTCGGAGGTGAGAAGGCCGCTAAAGCCCAAAACGACTAGCGTTGTATAGCTCTGATTAGCACTGTTTAGGGAAGACGCCCATATTGCAACATGTTTGATTTCAGCCATGCGTAAGATAGTCATCCGCTACCTTGATATCGATGAACAATAGTGTCTAATTTAATCTGAGGAGTACATCTGCTGCATGGCGTCAAACACGGGATCAAGTCGAACGAATCGTCCTCGCGCGAGCAACCGCATAGGTGACCAAAAAATACTCAGGGAAGATGCTAAATCATGTCTAGTTCATCACCAAGATGTCTGAATAGATTTTTGGGTCCTGAGAGATTGATATCACTTTCGACTGTCTTCTTGAACCTGAACTCAGAGAGTGGCGAACCAAGAAGGATTTAGTGGTTTGTTATCATCAATGAAGTGGTGAAGGGAAGACACCGAAGTGGGTATATAACGATGGATGTTTTTCTTATCACCCGTGATGCTGGTGCGATTTTCGCCAAAGATGCCGCTTAAAACAGCGATAGAGAAGATAGCATCATGCAAAGATTGTTAGTCATAACAGCAACGATGTCATGGCCCTATCCGTAGGGTATCGTATATTAGACATTGTTTTGATCATTTTCTAGGTAATCCACAGCCACAACATTAACAGCGTCCGAAATGATCGGAAAATGGCTATCATTTGCCATTGTGTTTGTGAGAACAGCGATGGCAAAGTGTTCCACTATGAGTGAGGCAAGAAAAAGTCAAATTCAATCTTATTTTACCTTCAGTTCACGCAAATATGAACAAATCCCAAGCTCGCCACATTTACTTGATGTAATTACAAACAAAAGTCCCCTTTACATCTACCGAGAACTCGGAAATGCAGAGAATTGGGGTCTTACATTCGTATGCTTCGCAAACCGGATGCTATGTATTGCTAGGCCTTGTACTGTCAGCATGGTGCCTTGGCTGGTATCTTGTAGTCGATTCAAGTCTTCCAACTACTTCACCTAATCAACTTTGAGATGATATCGTTATGGTACATGTTGTCGTTTTCCTTGGTTTTGGACTACCGCACTACAATATTGGATGGTTTGCTAGCCTGAATCGAGTGCTACAATTGTAGAGGCAGTCTGGGTTGATGTATATGCGTTGAAGATTTGTTTGATATGAGAAAAATGACATTAGATGAACTTAACCCATCTATTTTCTATGGCTGTGAGCAAATACGTTTTTTGAGGATAAGTAGGAACCGGTGTCTCATGAGCTCCAAGTATTTGTAGCTTTATGTGATGGCTAATTTGAATATTCTTCTTAGTCCTTTAACCACTGTGGGATGGCGAGGGATGGTATCTGTTATTCATCAATTAGTGCCGCGACATTACAAGTAGATGTACTGATTTATGAATTTTTAGCACCGATGATCTCCTATCAAGCGGGCTTTAAAAGCTTGTGGCCCGAGTGTGTTCCAAGAACGAGCTATATACTTTGGCAGCGTTGTGACTGAAGCAGTTAAAGACGGTTACTTTATCCCACTTCATGGAGGACTGGGCTTGCATAATGTGCTTGTGTCGAAGCGGATGAGCAGTATCCCTTCGTTACCTGCTTCTTGTGCAATCGCCACTAGCTATGAAGCGAGCTGCGGCTTGCTGAATCGACCAACCCAGCGGCCAAGCGTAAGTACAGCAGACTACAGCAACGCTAACATTGCCTTGCTACAAAAAGAGTATCTAGCTGAAAAAAAACGCAGGAACACATACTTGGCAATGTACAGAATCTCTAGCCAAGTTTGCCACAAAGACCCATCCCAGCACGCCCAAAGTTAACTGGAATGCAAAGAGAAAGAATTCGAGAAAACCCGGGAGGCCTAGAACGGTACTGCAGTATTAGTTTGAATGCGCAGCTCGTACTTGACGTGTAATGATGTAAGACATCATCAATGACTAGAATGTTGTGTGTTCTAGCGCGTGGCTAGAAAGTCGTTGCAGCATTGATTTTAGCATCTGCCGCGAAACACTCTATCTTCATCCAGCGGAGTAGTACGCTATCTTCATGCAAGGTAAGATGCAGGCCTTGTTTTTTTCAATGTTCGGGTTCTCATTTGAGCCCAACAACCGGGTTTCATGACTCAGGCGTACGATGAACTGGCATGCTTATTCGGCCCTCTGCATTCACTTGCTCCAGGCACATTGAGGGAGCCGAATATTCCCCAGATGGAAATCTCGCACCCACTCGGCTATGTACGGCAAGATATCGTCTAACCAAAGCGTAGTGCCCGAGATTTAGACCTCATTCAGCTAGTGGGGACGGCTAAAGTAGTCCACTTAGGATCTAGGCACGCTGACCAAGGTCTTGGGAGCAGTTCGCATTCCATCGTGTGTCGGCCTTTCCAGCGCCCAGACCTTTGAGGCTCCGACAAACCTCCCGCTCGCTTGCATTTCAACAACTGCATCCATACGTATGGTTTAGCGCAAGCAACGTCATCCGACTGCTGGCGGTTACCGAAACATTACGCGGAGAAGGATACTAGAAGGACGCTAGAACGTTGCCTTGAAGTCGTGTTGTCTCTCAAGCTCTCCAAGACTCTGGCCCACACAGTGGTCTGCAAGCCCATGGCGCTTCGTGAAGATGCGAGGTCAAGCAAACCCGACCCCGAGTAAACACGGGTTATAGCCAGAACGCGCATGAGCTTTGAGCAACACAAAACAATGAGAGTCCATAGAAAACTGAGGTCCTGACTACGGCAACAATGTCCGCATTCACAAACACAGTAATCTTCGCCGGTTTCGGATCCAAGTGAGGTCATGCACGAAGCCCTGCAGATATTCCCTCATCTAATGCAAGGTGATTGGTACACACGTATGCCTCGAATAACTATAATGCAAGCCACGATTGTTGTGATTCGACAATACGTTAGCCTCAGCTAGCGGGTCTTCCACAGGATCGCGTGAGATCCAGCATGCCTGGTTGAAATTGGCGCATTGTTGAGATGTCGATGTGTGCTCCAGTTGAGTCCAGTGGTTGCTGCTCCGCCACCGTACACGATTTCGCGCCCAACAGCTGGAAGGGACCCAGCTGTTGGAGTTTGCGGATAGTTCAGTTGATAGCTGTCGTGGGTCCAGGCAGAGCGGACGGTTCTGGGGTAATGCTCTTTAGGGTGACGGGGGAAATTTGGGATCCCAGGAGCTACCTGCGTACATTGGTGCAACACCACGTGATGTAGCCACTGAACATGACTGAATACTATTCAGTGTCATTGACGACCATCTGATAATTCTTGGATGTCGCTAAGAGCCAGGTCGGCGGTTTTCTGACGTGATCTAGTGCAATCGGACATGCCTAGCAGCCACCACCGAACAGCTGTTACTAGATGTCGCCACGGCTGTCTAGCATGTAGCTCTTATGCATCGTCCAGGATTACTCAGTAACTCTTGGATAATACTAGTATTTCACCCGATAGCTATTGGGTCGGATAAGTGCTTCGAAACGTTACTGGAATTCATTTCAAGTGACGTTGTTCATTTGTATGTAGAAAGGTAGCTGGATACCCAAATCCTCGCCATCACTCTATAGACTCATAGGCCTGTCCCACCAGCTCCACCTACACCCTACCTAATGAATATCGGACAACACCGACAGCTCCGACCCTTCAAGCCTTCTGAGACGATTGTGGGCAGCCTCAAGACCCTCAACATTGCCGGATGCAAATTGGACTCCACGCGCCAAGGGGCCAGAGGCTACAGGTTCTGCGCTAACGCTAGGCCAGCCGTCTCGTAGGTTTCCTAGCTGGCAGGGTCATAGCTTAGCACAAGGGCCTCCGAGACTTGACAAGCTTTTGTTGCTATTGCTTCAAAGCCCTTCTGCGTGTTATATCACACAGGTAAATGCCAGAGAGCAGCCCAATGTAGATGATGCGCACACCCAACCTCGAAAGAACACCTCCCTTGAAGTGCGTTTAGAATAGAAGCTCCACATATGCGTGTCCCTGGTCCTACCGCTGGGGCTCTCCATGGGGTTTCGCAACGTGGAGAGAGCTAGTGTATGGAGCCCCGTATGGAGAGGGAGAGAGGAGTTATCTGGTCAGCGATGAGGCTCAAGGGATGAGTGGAGACGGTCCACGCACTTTTTCCTAGCGCCGAGATCTGAAGTTTCGATTGGCTCTGGCATGCATCATCCGACATGTCGGCCGCATTTTCGGAGAGACGGTGCAAACTAGCAGCAACGCGCTAAAAAGTTCCCAGCCTACCAGACCCTCCCTCCGATGAAAATTTGCGGAGGCTGTGGGTGTGGTGTACGGGGGGGCAATGCGCAGGCATCGACTAGCCTGGCATACCCCAACATCCCCAGCTGGTGCGCCGCTATGGCAGGGTTGGGCATGGGGATGGTGCATAAGGCTAGTGTTGAACTACCGGCATGCTAGTGCTATGCTAACAAGTCTGGATGGCACCAGCCCCATGTCGGGACCTCAACCACACCATAGTATCACAGGAAAAGTGAACTATATATTGGAATGAGAATCCCCCCAGGGAGAGATCATCAGGCGATCTCGCAGCTTTGTCTTTGATCCACCAGCCTGTGATCCTTGCTTGTGGGAGCTACTCTGCCCCAGTGTCAATTCTTGATCCCATCTTTTCCTCCACACTCCCTTACCATGGGTCTCCTCGGTAAAGACAGCTCTCAAGAGCAAGAGCGTCGAGTTTCCGTGACCGAGAATGGTGCCCGCCGCCAATCAGTCGATAACCGCGCCCTTACTGGAGCGGCAGCCCTCACCACCCGCCAATCCATTCTTCCCGTCACTTTGGTCACTACGCTGTTCTTTTGCTGGGGGTGAGTAATACACAGATGTTGGTCTGAAGCCGACAATTGACTGACGCTGGACCAGTTTCGCCTATGGACTTCTCGACGTCCTGAACTCCCGCTTCCAAGTAGCCCTCGACATTACCCAGGGACAATCATCTGGACTTCAAGCTGCTTACTTTGGAGCCTACTTTATTGGTCCTCTGACCTACTCGGGATGGTTCCTGCGCAAGTTTGGCTACCGCTGGACATTCATTCTTGGTCTCAGCATCTACTGCGTCGGTGCCCTCATGTTCTGGCCCTCAGCCGTATACCGCAGCTTCCCTGGATTCTGCGCAAGTCTCTTCATCGCTGGATCTGGTTTGTCTACCCTTGAGGTCAGCGCCAATCCGTACATCGCCGTCTGCGGTCCTCCAAAGTACAGCGAAATCAGATTGGAACTTTCGCAATCCGTTCAGGCTGTGGGATCTGTTGTTGCGCCCGTGCTCGCATCCAAAGTCATCTTTGCACATGTTGGCGAGGATGGCAAATCTCTACAGGCCGTACAGTTCGTATACCTTGGTATTGCTTGCTTCGTAGCGGCGTTGGCCCTGGTTTTCTTCTTTGCCGGAAAATACATTCCCGAGATTACCGACAGCGATATGGCCGAGCAGGAGGCCATAGTTGCCACCAAACATGTCGACAAGCCCCTCCGCAAGCAATACACTCTTTTCTTCGGTGTCCTGGCCCAGTTTTCATACGTAGGAGGCCAAGTAGCCTGTGCTGCCTACTTCATCAACTACTTTGCTGAAGCAAACCCCGAACTCGATGTCAACGAGGGTCACCGCCAGGGCGCCAACTTCTATGCAATTGCTCAGGCTCTCTTCGCCATTGGTCGTTTTGCTGCGGCCGGCATCATGTACTTCGGTGTCAAGCCCCGTTGGGTATTGCTCAGTTTCCAAACTGCTATCGTCATCTTCATCTCCGCCGCCATTGGTGTTGACACTGGTATTCCCAACTGGGGAGGAGTCAGCATGCTGATGCTTGTCCTCTTCTTCGAATCTTGCATCTTCCCAATCATCTTCGCTCTTACCCGTAAGTTTCTTGTCCTGTTGTTCAGTGTTCCGACAAAACAGCCAACTAACTATTCCTTTAGTGAGAGGTCTCGGTCGCCACACCAAGCGTGGTGCTTCCTTCCTTGTCGCTTCTGTCTGTGGTGGTGCCGTCGTGCCCGCCATTCTCGGAAATGTAGCAGATCACATTGGAACGCGAAAAGCACTCGTTGTGCCATTGGCTTTCTTTGTCATCGCGTGGAGCTATCCCATGTATCTCAACATTGCCAAGGGCCGCGAGCTTGACGCCTACACTGATAGCCATGTTGGTACTAACGAGGCCGGTGCGGACTCTGACTCTGTACTTGCTGAGAAGGACGTTGAGGCCCGTACTTTTGAGACTACCAAGGTTTAGAGTGGAGAGCATAGAACTATCGCTTTATAGAGCCATGTTTTCCTTGATTGCTCCTTTATATTTCTAAACTATAGACGATACCAATGAGAATTGATGATAATGATTCGCGGCGTTGTTGCCAGCATAACTTAACTCTTCATATACTATCCCTCCAAGTGTGGCGGAAAACCCTGTGTGCCAGCATGCCGGCAGTGCTCCCACCCTAACAAAATCAAACGCTGTAGAGAAACCTAGAGAATCTCGGGATAGGGAACCTACTTTCAAAGCTTTCTCTGTACTTTGTCTCATCTCTATCGGGTTCCTGCTCGACTAGCAATACCACAATTCGTTGCCAGCACACACTATATCCTTGCCTTGGCCAGCCTTAGATGCGCCAGAGACTATGTAAATATAACCAAGACTCTATAAAACTATATAAAAAAGTATTAAGAATATACCCTAAGCGACATACTATAGTATAAGAAGCGTCTTGAGAACTCAAATTGTAGGGCAGATTTCTGATATCTTCTGGTACAAGGCCTATAGGTGTTCTGTCTTGAACCAAGGTTCTTCTGCTGTCCCACGCACTCCCATATGCCTCTGAGTGACACTTCCAACTGATACTGATCCGAACAGAACTTGCCTGCACCGTTACACAAGTCGTACAGAAAAGCTGCAAGTAGTTTAGTGGCATTCTATCAACGCTGATGTCCAGACCCTTGTCCCGGGAGCATAGCCACCTGGCTAGCGGCTAGGGCTGAGCATAACTCGCTCGTTATCTGGCGCGGTCCAACGTGCTCGAATACATGCTTAGACACCGCACTGGAATCCTCACACGCCTACTTCCAGAGCGAATAATGGTTAGTAGAGAAAGAGGCTTATATATAGTCCTGCAGTACTTAGTATTGAAATTGGCTTTGAGTGATTGGTATGCTAGATGCAGTTACAGAATCTGTTATCCCCACCTCGCAGACGATTTAAGTTTCTAATGCCTATCTTTGCTATCTCTTGTACTAGCTTCGACTATGTGTCTGCATATGTACGTACGCTGCTATCCGTGATTGTAGAAGAAATAGTGAGCTTGTGCTGCTCGTGCGATGCAAGCGTATCAGCGTAATGTTGGTGACACGCACGCGTGATCGGGTGATCCTTCCTAAGCACAGCTTCGCACCCAACGCATGCTCTCTTGTATAGAGCAAGGGCTTCGCTGTATTGACGCGTAATACTGAGGAGACGAGCAAGATGATAGACACTTGTAAGCGTATCGGGATGTTCATGCCCAAGCACCTTCTCCCGATGTGTCAGTGTCCTCCGATTTATTCCCTCAGCTTCTTCATACTTGCCCTGTCTCCCTAGCACCCACGCCAAGTTGCTCATGCTCGTAAGCGTGTCAGGATGTTCATGTCCAAGTATCTTCTCTCTCTGTACCAGCGTCTGCCGGTTTATTATCTCGGCCTCACCGTACTTGCCTTGGCTCTTTAGCACTAACCCTAGGTTGCTCATGCTCGTCAGGGTAGACGGATGATCAGGACCAAGCGCCTTCTCATATTGCGCCAGCGTCTGCCGGTTCATCGTCTCGGCCTCTTCATACCTGCCCAGACTATCTAGGTCTCGCGCCAATTTACTCATGCTCATCAGCGTATCGGGATGTTCATGCCCAAGCACCTTCTCCCGATGTGTCAATGTCCTCCGATTTACTCCCTCAGCTTCTTCATACTTGCCCTGTCTCCCTAGCACCCCCGCTAAGTTGCTCATGCTCGTAAGCGTGTCAGGATGCTCATGCCCCAGCACCTTTGTCCTCCTCGCCAGCGCCTGCCGGCTCATCACCTCAGCCTCATTATATTTACCCTGGCTATCTAGTACCATGATTAAAGTATTCGTAATTGTCAGGGTATAAGGATGATCAGGCCCAAGCACCTTCTCGTATCGCGCCAGTGTCTGTCTGCTCATCGCCTCGGCCTCTTTGTAATCGCCCTGGCTGTCTAACACCCCCGCCAAGTTATTCATGCTCATCAACGTATCAAGATGATTAGGTCCCAGCACCTTCTCTTTCCGTGCCAGCTCTTGTTCGTGAACCGCCTTTGCTTTTTTGTACTTGCCTCTAAGTGCATAGGCTAGCCCTACCATCCCCATACTGCTTAGCGTCTCCGCACTGTCTTCTCCAAGCACTTCACTCCTAGCCTCCATCGACATCACCGCCATCTCCTCTACCTCGTCTACTCTCCCTCGTTGCCACGCGTACCACGCCGCCTTATATAGTAATAGCGCCCACTCCTTTCGAGACTCTCTACTCTTAGGCTGCTGTGCGAGTGCTGCTCTTGCGTGCGGAAACAGCGCTTGGCACTTCTCCCAGTCCTTGAATTCTCCTATTGGCAGCTCTACGCACAGGTTCGATATAAACTGCTCTCTCCACTTATCTAGCTGCCCTTCGTTCTCTAGCCACGTGCGCGTCGCTAGCTGCACTAGGCTGTGCATCTCAAACGTGCTCGCATCCTTAGTCACCGTGATGAACGAGTAGTCTCGTAGGGCTAGCACGTCGTCTTCAAAGCCGTCTTCAAAGCCGTCATCTGCTGCGCTACTTTGGCGGCGGAGCAGAGCTTCCTGGATCCCCTGTCGGTCAAAGAAGCTCATCAGCGACAGCAGGCCTGCTGCTGACTGTCTTGCGCTGCGTATATGGTCGAACGAGATCTGCCACGTTATTAGGACCGAGTTGCTGGCTGCTGCATCTCGGCGAAGATGACCCGCCTCTTGATTTAGCAGACTTGTCTTTCTGCCATCGCTCTGCCAGTACTCCTTGAGGTACTGCCGCACTGAGCACCGCGGCGCTCGTTCTCGAATATAGGCTGCCGCCTGCACGAGAGCAAGTGGCATATAATCGAGCGTTTTCGCTAGCGTAGCGATACTGTCGTCTTCTTCGTCTATATCTCCTAGCTTCTTGCGGAGTAGATCGTGTGCAGCTGTATCCTGCATTGGCTCAACTAGTATAATATCATTATCCTCTACGACCTGCATCGCTGTGCGCTTTGTCCGACTCGTCACCAGGACAGAGCCGTGCCTGCTCGAAGGCAGATACCTCGATAGATGCTGTCGGAGACCGCTGCCGCCATCTCTCGGAGAGAGCACAGTAGCGTCGTCAGTGTTATCAAGCACTAGCAGCCACTGTCCGTTCTTCGCATCGCGCAGCCAGTCGTGCACCAGCTTAAACACGTCTGATTGCGGGTCCTTCCGCCCGCGGATCTTAACCTGGTTAGCGATCTCCCGAAAGCTCTGCTCCAGTCTCGCCGTATTGCTCGCGTGCGCCCAGAACACCCACGTGTCTGGCGACTGCTCGGCGGTGCGGTAGCAGTGCTCGATGGCCAGTTGCGACTTTCTGTGTCTGCGTCAGATGCGACCTGCAACATGCGAGCACTAGTTTAATGCTCTTTCGCCGAACCTACCCCACCCCGCCGAGGCCCACCAGCGCGACGTGAGATGCTGGGGCAGCGCATCGTTGGCGGATCGCATCGAGCAGCGTGCCACGGTCGACAAAGTCAGGATCACGGCGGAAGGGCACAAAGCACGAGGGCTGTGGAGGAGTCTCGGGACGCTCTGAAGAGACAGTGTATGGTTAGCGCAGCGCGGTGAGGGCGGGAGGGTGTACCTGCCAGCAGGAACATGGAAGTGAGATTCGACTAAGCCGCCAGAGATATGCCCAATCTGCATTCCCTGGTTGCCATGCCCTGAAAACGTAATGTTAGTGCTAAGGGAGGCCATCACGGAGAACAGCGATCTGGTTTGCGTAGGAGGGAGAGTCTTGTGCAAGCAGACAGCGCTTCTGGCGCGCGAGATTGGGCTGGCCTGTTGAGGCTGGGTCGTCGCTTCAGCTGAGCGGCTGGCTCATTCTGTACACGCCTAAAAGAGAACTTCAACCTATCGTCCTCGCCGTTGCTGCTGCTTGTACAATCAAGACCTGTGAGTAAATACGAGGAAATCCACCACTTCATCTTCGCGTTCTCTTTTTCCGGTCTCCACGATTATCACTGTCCCTACTATTCTAGCGCGCGAACATGGTGGAGGTAGCTGGTCATGTTGTTAGTGTCGTCGCCCTTTCTGACCTCCAGTGATGTACCGCTTTGAAAGGCTCTATAATCCCATCTAAAATATCTATATTTGATAAAATGACGGTATTAAGTCAAGATGAGCATCGGTAGAGCCGATATCCTGAGGCTTTGCGTCTTACAAAACCTACAATGATTGGCATGAACATCGGGCTCAAATATTGATGTTATAGCAAAGCATCACACGAGTTTCCTTAGTTAAAAGGCACGTCTTACTTGTTTTCCTATGGTGCTGCTTAAGTAGCAGGCATTGCGACTTTCGTTATGCTCAACATACTTTCTCATTACCAATTGCGATACTCATGCGTAATTGGATGGATAAAAAAAATGGAAAAGGATGCACACCACCCGTACCCCTAACAAGACAACTCGGTCACTTACGCAAAATCCAAATATACACGCATTCAAAAGACTAAACGGACATATCTTGAGTCATGCATTAAGGTTCTTGCCATATATACCACTCAATTCGGGTGGACCAATTGAACGCGCTCACTCCAAAATCAGGACAAGATGAAAGCTCGTATTCAAGTATGATTATAGTAGCCATATGGAGAAGACATAGCGCTTCCATGAATATCTATCCAATCCCTCACTTCTAGGGTGCGAAAAGTCGCTACACAGTACACCTCGATGTTCTCTCTGTGTATCAAAGCTGCTGGACCAGACTTCCAGATTGAAGTTTTCCAGGCTTAATCCAAACAAAGCTTTGCATGTTCAGCGGTGATTTATGGAGAAGAAGGAGTTCCCTTTGATCAACCAGGGCCTCAGAAACCACTTGTATCAGCGCGTTGGAGCAACTTCCTAGAGAAAACAAGAAACAAACTATCTCATGGCCCTGCAGGATCAGAGACTAGAAACAAGGCTTCAATTGATGGTACGACTGCGAGTAATACCAGATATACTGAAGGACGGCCACAAGTCCATCTTTTCTATTCTCGCTATCTTCTTTGTCATCCCATAGTAATTTACTCCCCGCAAGGGGTTGTTATCGGACAAGCTTCCTTTTTAAGATATATCGTAGCACAGGCTCACGATAAATCACCGACATCGGACTGTTCCATGAATGAGACGGCTTGCACGATCCGACTCCACCCCATGATTTCCATGAGCTGAAGTCTGGTCGTCGCCAACTAAATGAAAAAAAAACGCCAATAGCAACAGCAATTAAATCGAAGTGTATAAGCAAAAAAATACAAAAGGGTCACAAGGGAGACAGATAAGCGGCGATTTATTGCTCAATGGGAAATTAGTTCGCGAGCGATCGCCGCGTCAATAGAGTTCGACTTGGATTAAACCCTTTACGACACATTTGCTATCTTATCCTCTGTCAATATATGACCAGAATAATTTTCTTTGGAATTAAGCGCTAGTAACTAGTGTCACTGTTTGAGTTATTGTGAGGTAGAGGGTGCAGCTTGCCAAAGCTCCCATGCTTATAAGGTGCAGCAATGCCCCACACATGCGTCATTACGCATGGGTTCAAGCCAGTACTTACCACTTCAAGCCATACGTTAACACTTCATGCTGAGAGTCGAAGCAGCGCAACGAAAAAGCTTCGAATTAGTAGGCCCGATTGTGGAATGCGGATGGGGCCCCGACTTTCCTTATCAGTAACACCCATGCAGGCAGCTTAACAGATCCGGATGGAATGCTGTTAGTTCCGCAGTATTAATTGCTAGATCTCCGCAAAATCTGGTTCCTGCATTTCCTTTCGCCAACTCCGCCAGCCGCTCACTTTTTTAAATTGAAACACCCGAAGCATCTCCATTGAAGATAGTATGCGGCCTTCAGTTCTTAATGCGGCTGTATGGCTGGCATTTGCCAGCCCCTTCAGCTCCGCAACGCCTCAATATGCCGCTCATCCCAAAGCCCAACTCAAGCATTGGCCTCCCAAGGCTGCCAAAGCGCTCAATACTATGATTGCACGAAATGCGCACCAGGGAAACTACGCGGTGTTCGACATGGATAATACTAGCTGGCGCTATGATGTCGAGGAATCACTTCTTCCTTTCCTCGAGAACCGTGGGATCCTCAAGCGCGAGAACCTGGATCCTAGCCTCAAGTTGATGGACTTCAAGGATACTGGAAATTTCACAGAATCCCTTTACAGTTACTATGAGCGCCTTTGCTCCATCGACACCTTCCTTTGCTATCCCTGGGCTGCGCAAGTATGGTCCGGCTTCACGCTTCGCGAGCTGAAAGGCTACGTTGATGAACTGATGGCATTCAATTCAACCATTCCGGTAAAATACTGGGACGGCGACAAAGTGGTGTCGAGCAGTGTTCATACACCTCAGGTCTTTCGCGGTCAGCTTGAGCTTTACAATGTACTCATGCAGAATGGCATCGATGTCTATATCATGAGTGCCTCCCATGAGGAACTGGTCAGGATGGTAGCTAGCGATCCCAGGTACGGATACAATGTACCGCCCGAGAACGTTATTGGCGTTACTACCGTCCTCAAGAACGCCACATCAGGCGCGCTCACGACTGCCCGACAGCAGATTGCCGCAGGCACATACAACCAAACTGCCAACCTCGATTTAGTCGTAACCCCCTATCTCTGGACTCCTGCGACCTGGTTCGCCGGCAAATGGGCTGGCATCCTTACGTACATCGACCAGTGGAAGCGTCCTATATTGGTCGGTGGTGATACACCCGGAAGTGATACATATATGCAGTTTCATGGCGTAGACGTGAGCAAGGGAGGAATTCATTTGTGGATCAACCGCAAAGATTCATATTTGAAGCAATTGCAGGAGGAAATCAGGAACAACACTCTTGCGCAAATTGCGAATGGAAGGGAGGTCACTGCAGACAAGAATTGGGTTGTAGTGCTACCCGAAGAGATATTGTAGAAGTGAATCATGCAAAGTTGGATGAGAGGCCTGATAGTTGATGGATAATGAAAATGTTTGTGAAACTCTGACGAACAAAGGAGACTGCACTGCAGTGACCAATGCGCGCTAGCTGACGTAATGTTTCGGTTGAGCTCCCTTCTTCAAACTCATCGTCTTCCGCCATCTCTTCCACCTCCTCTCTACCCACGGCAAACGCATTTTCAACTTTGGTATGTGAGAGTGTGCAGAACAGCATGCGCCACATGGTGGTCATCCAAATAGATGCAGGTATGTCGCAACCCTAGCTGGTCCTCTCCAATTCCATCTGCATATGACGATCCAACATTACACTTGAACCGAGTGTGTCCAGGTTCCCGCTCAACTCTAGAGCATTATGTGGTTTGTATATACTAGCCCGAATGCGATAGGTTGTAGCAGGCTTGGGACACGATGCGCGAGTAGAAGATAGCTCTGACGCCCCGAATAAGCATCGTACCAACAGCGGTCGAGATGAAACAGTCTTTAACATGAATCCAGATACCTTTTTACACGCGCTCATCGCTCCGGATGCCTCAAGTATCTGGCATACTTGGGAAAGGAATAGAAAAGGATTTTCCAGTTCATTTCATGATTGCAATTCATCTCTTTCCACAATACTGCCACTCGATTCGTAGACATTCGCTTTGTTGGTTTTCTCAGTTTCTGTGTGCAAAGTAATGGGCCACCCTTTGTTCTTCGGTTCGTTGTACAATATCTGGTGTGAATGGCCCAAGATACCCTGCTGGAGCACCGCGCTCAAGATCTGCATCACACTATCGGCACCTGCGTCCTTGACTTGGGCCTTGTCTAGGGTATAGTGTCGGAACATGTTTCCATTGCAATTACTGACATCGTCATTTATTACCGTAGGATGATGCATCACCTCGTCATGGAAACCTGGCCAGCCTAGAGCATCGTCACAAGGCAAGGAAACGATTGTCTCTGGTGTCTTGTTGAAGTCGTACCGGATGTATTCCGAGAATGCGCGCTGTTCGTGGCTCCATTCGTTTTTCCATCTTGAGCAACCCTTATACCGTGTCTCGGATGTGCAGTCGCGCCACGCTTCAAGCAGTTCCAGTGTGGTATCTGAATTCTGAGCGATCACGAGGCCAGTGTTTAGGACACGAAGCCCCTTGCTGTCTATGCTGATGGATGCGCCCGAGCGAATCTCTTCGGTATCCCACGGCAGAGCCATGGACGTTCCCTCCTGGATCCCCCAGCGATTGAACATCCATTCCAATGGAAGTTCCAAATGTGAAACGATAACATCCGCATCCATTACGACTACAAATTGATAGCCTGGTATTAGTTCACGAAGTACGTGAGGTAAAATCCAGGTGTTGTGGAGATCTTTCAGCTCCTGCGCGTGGTAGAACTTGTAGTCGTACCCGTGGATCATGGCGTATAGATAATGATTCATGATTGCTGTAGACACCAGGCCTTCATCCTTGGGCTCCAGCTTTTTCCAGTCTATCCGTTCCGGGTTTAAGATTCCGTTCTCTCCAGTCGGGTTGCGTGTATCGATGTCCACAATCAAAACTTTCTTGCCCAAGGAGTTTTGCCATATTGGTTTCTCTCCTCCTTTGTAGTATGTGCCGGACGGGTCAATATAGCCAGCCGCGCGGGGATCGTGTTTTATAGGTTCAAAAAGCTGAGCAATCGTCTCTCCCAGGCCAGATTGGGGTGATCTAGGCGAATGATTAGCAAGCACATCTTTGATACCAGGTTGAACTGTCCAAGTTCCATACTTGTGCGAAGGCTCTAGGATTCTCTGAGTCAGTGTCGCCCCTTCCTCCCTAAATTTGTAGGAAGTAAAGATGACGATGAGTGCAAAGATCGCGATGGCGACGAAATAGGCGCGCTGAGCGGCCAACATCTTCGAACAAATGAGTGTACTGGGTGGGTGACTACGAACATAACCTGATGGAACAGGCGTAAAGCAGCGGAGGCAGAGGCAACGAAAACGAAGATGAAGTTACGACTGCGGGCTTTGCCAGTGGACAAAGCGATCATCTTATCAAGGCGGTTTCCGGCTCTGAGCTTATGAATGCGTGTCGCCGGCCTTTACGATATCATTCGCCCGCAATAGTACATCATTCGAAGATCATACAGGCTAGCGGAAGCCGGGGAACAGCTGATACCACGAACCAATACTTGTAATCTCCACTCCGATCGGTCTGGAACAAAAGTGACAGACTAGCTTTGAGAGTTGCTACGCGGCAGTGTATGAAATCGACTGCGTAGGACCAACCGAATGTAGCGTCGAGAGTTAAGATCAAAAGGTCTGCTCTGACATTTCTGCATTTGTCCGGCAGGGCTATATGAATTCAGTAGAGAAATCTGCAAAACGATTACTTCACCTTGGGATGACATGGTCGGGCAATGTCCGATTTCCAGTCCTCAGCGCATAGAAGTTAAAAAAATTACGCGTAATCCCAACACGCTACTGTGGAAGCCCTCTCTGACGCCGATCCAAAACGACGACACCAACCATATTTGACTAGCGTTATCTGAACCGAACAAAGCACCAACCTTAGTATACGTAAGAGTTGTCAAGCGAAGTTGAGGCGTTCAGACACAAGGGGCTGCGCTTTGGTTGTCTGGATCCAAAGCACAAAGAAAGCGATTTTTTCTCCGCAGACGACGCGCATAGCTCCCGGCTTTTAAGTCGGCGACTCTATAAACATTGACGAGAGCACGGCAATTAGAGGTATCAGCCAGAAGTTGTGTTAGTGTTGGGGCTCCATTCAGGAACACGCTAAGCTTTCTCGATCTCTGCGTATTATGCTAAGCCAACCAGTGCTTTCTATCTTCTAGAAGTAGAGTGATTTTTCATTTGGCCGTGCAAAAGTCGCATAGCCTAACGCTAACAAAACTTAGGGCTGATACCTCCGTAAAGCCAAGGTACACTATGCCTGCATACTTCAGTTGCCACGTTGTAGATAAATGTCAGTTTCGGAAGCTAGCGGATATGAAACACCCACCACTACAAGTTGGGCCGCATCGGAAACGAATGGTGACGGTATGGAGGCGCATAGAAGTTAAGCCGTCAGTGCCATCGTGGGAGTATATGTGTACCTTCAGGAGAGTCATCAAACTTTGTAATTAATGTTCTGCTAATGCATCTCATTCTCGATCATGGCTGGCAGGCTAGGTGACGGAGACGGAGAATGGAAAAGGGTGCTGACTCAGACTGAGATCAGCTGACCGATTCAACAGGTAAATCAAGGCACAACTATGTAGGCAGGAAATCAGCGATTGCTTTCCCGTGTTGTTATTGTACACAAATTTTTGCTGATGCTGTGGACGAAATGGCGCTTGAACATATCGGCCCCTCAAATGCCCAGCTAACTAAACACATTCACCAGTCCATGTCTTCAACATAAAGCACTAGCGACTCAATCCTACCCTCCAACCGCTCCAGTGCCCTCTCATGTTCTCGCTGAACGCACCATTGATGGAATATATAATCCGAATGTTTTCCTTTAATCAGTTGCAGTAATTTCCCAGACTCCCAGCGGTCCTCTGGCGAGATCTATAGGCCTGCCATCATGCAGACATTTAGTTCGTCTGAGTACCTGGGACTAGGCCTAATCCTTCGGAATCTGATAGCACGGTCATCTCTCCCACCTAGTTCCGGATCCGACAGTAAGGCAATCATGGGCATCTGGGCGCGAGGCTCTAGGTTTATGAGGATAACCCTCCGAGGGGCCTTTGCTGCCCAGTAGTTGGTCTTGTGTGCCTCAGTCCAGTGCTCAGGGTATACTGCCTCGCTGTGTGCCTTGAAGTAATTCTCCTCTACCAACTCTGGGCTCACAAGTGGTCCGAAATTGTGCGCCAACTCGTGAATAATTGCTGCGACACCCCATACGTCGCTCGCAGGTGTGAGGCGTTTGGTCTTCCAAGAGATTTCGGGCGCCCAGTAGTATGTGGTGCCGATAAATCCACGAGGATTTGGATTCTTGGGGTCGTGGTAGCCGGCCATGCCAAAGTCCCCCAGCTTGATGACGATGCTCGACCAGTCGGCTTTGTCTCCCAATAACTTGATGAATATGTTCTCAAACTTGAGGTCTCTGTGGGAAATGGGTTTCCAGTTGTCGCGGCCTCTTGGATGCGTAGCGTCCTTGCCTTCATGCAGGAATGCAAGGCCCTCCATCATCTGGGTGTATATCGACCACATGAAGGGTTCAGAAAAGCTGTGTTCGTCCATCTCAATCTTCTTGGAACGCAGGTTAAAGAGATCTCCGAAAGGGCAATGCTCAAACAAAATGGAAATCTCATCTGAAGAAGGGTGATGTTGGTGGTGGCCAAGGTGCCTGATGATTGATTTTTGTGCAGGGAGGTTTTGGAGAAGCTCAATTTCAGGGGAAATGTGCTGGGATTTGGCAATTACCTTTACGAAGATGACCGCTTGTGACCGTACATGGGCCCACTGCTCGATGTATCCCTGAGGAGGTTGTGGAGTAGTAGAGTATGTGATCGAGCGAGATATATAGCTGTTGCCTCCGTTTGCTCGTGGCTCGCTAAATCCAAAGCAGACCTTCACCCAGACCTTCACCCAGACCTTCACCGTTAGTTTCCACGTGGAAGTGAGTAAGGGTCTCATAGTGAAGATAGCGAGAGTGAAAAGTGGGGACTGGGGTTGTCTTGAACCCGGCAAACAGACATGCTGAAGAATGCCGTCACCACATCTCTGCCATGCGGAAGTAGTTGGGAAATGGCACTGCAAAGTAGCCCTCGAATATGAGAGTACTTCACTTCCATCTCTCCCTTCCCTGTTTGAGAAGAGTTTCGCGATAGACTTCAAGATATCCGGACTTGCAAAAGACGGCCAAGTAGTGAGGTTATAGTCTCTCTGATAGTACGGCCAAATAGGACGTAAATATAGACTTCTGAGGGAAATTAACGATCCCTGCTACAGATTACTAGCAGTATTCGCTTGGCTTACAACAGGGAAAGGCCTTGGTCATGGAGGAGTGTGGAAGACATGCTTATATTAGCCCGCCCAAAAAGGCAACAAAATACAGTGGATGGTTTCGCTATTTTGTTCGCTCGTTGCTAGGCGCTTATGCCATGGCATTCACAGCTGAATACGTGAAAGTAAAACAACATGTCCTCGCCAACGCAGAGAACTCCCGCTCCCAACACTGCAACCGGACTATCCTTTCCACATCTTTTATCCAATCAACAACAACTTCATGCCTAATCCACTACACCAACCCCATCTCAGTCTAGCATTCATGGCGCCCTAGACTCCCCACGCAGCATCCCTCCTCTCGAACTCCGCCATCTCAGCCACAAAATCCGCCTTCTTCTGCCCAAAGATCTCTCCAATAACATAAATCGTAGCATCAATCCCTGAGCTCACACCTCCAGCTGTCACTATGCGCGTCCCCGCCTCAGTCAGGCCCGAATCCACGTACCGCTGCCTCACAACCTCGATGGAAGAATTGCCTCCAGGGGCCGCCTCATCCGCCACCTTCTTAAGCAAGTCGAAACTGAGGTGATGCGTAGTCGCCTTGCGACCGGCCAAGACACCAGATGCGGCGAGGACTAAAGATCCTGTGCACACGGACTGCAAGAATCGCTTTCCCGTCTCCGGGCGGGGCTTAGCCGCAGCGAACTTTTGGATCAGAGCGCAGATTTGCTTGCCGTTTTCGGAAGCAACAAGGTCAAGAACAGTCTTATCAAGCGCGCCAGGGATGACGAGGATATCGTAGTCGGTAACTTGGGCGGCCATGTCGGTGAAGCTCATGTTGGGCTGGTACACGAGGGCGGGAGAGGCAGAAGGGACGGTTGTTTCGTGCGCAAAGGAGGTCACTGAGAATGGGGGCGGCTGTGTGTTGCCCTCCTCGAGAGAGTGTGGGTAGCAGTAGACTTCTGTGGGGCCGGAGAAGTCGAGGAGGTCGGCTTGGGGGTAGATATAGACTGCGACCTTGTATTGAGACATTGGTTGGTTTTTGTTTTGTTTTCGAAGACAGGGTTAATTGAAGTTTTGGAGGTATTGGAAATGTAGATCAAGATGTATAATTCAACTCTCTGTGTTGTTGTTGGCTTGACTGCCTGTTGCGGTCGCTTTTTATGTGGTCAAGTTGGGTCGGATCGGATAAAGGAGAGTGACCCGGCTTCCGCGCTCCTAACTCCGACGACGAATCTTTACTCTCTTTTGCATGCGACAATGGAGCCTGGAGAAAAGTAAAACTGTACTAATTTGGTTTTCAGGGAGAAGAAAACATGTTGCAGCAGGAACCACGGAGCTCATTGGATTGATGCGCACATCTATAATGTTGCGCACGGTGGTCGGTATAAGGATATGTCCCGCTTGAGTGCGTATGAGCCGTTTCTGCTGACATATCGTCAAAAACAACTGACTCCAGCAATCATATCGACTTACAGTAAATCAAAGCAATGGCCTAGTACGGACTGATTAATTGGAAAAATGAATAAATAAGAAAGTGTTACAAAAGAGCTGCGGAAAATTCCTCTGGCCAACCCCCAAAACCTGTATCGCATCCCTACATACGCTGTTCATTATTCGAGTTGAACAAAAGAGATTCTACAGGCATGCTTGGAAAGTTCCATAACTTTAAGAAGTACCGAGATCAGTGTTCAATACCGCTAAACATACATACCTCTTCTGAACCTGTTTTACCCATGCACATATCCCCCACACCCAATAACAACAGCCAAGAACCGGTGAGAGGACCGAGTACCACCGACTCAAAGACACCTACTACCACTCTTCTGGGATCTGTCTTAAAGCTGCACACCATCGTGTACAGCCTTGGCACTCTGGGCATCAGGTCCAATGTGCACGTGCGAGACCCAATACGACGGTTGCAGAAATTGGCGCTCGACGTGAATCCTTCGCAATCGATATATGAGCTGAAAAGGAACTGTTCCCAAAACGCTCAATATTTGGTGGACCTGGCGTATGGGTTACTGCCGGCGGACCCTGGGGTACATGCAGGTACGTCTACAACTGGGTACTTTGACCCCACGCCTAGGTATCTCTTCAGCCCTAATATAACACTTGAAAAAGGTCACTGTTCGCCTGGTTGTTCATGGTGCTATCTGTTATCAGTAGAGCGCTGGTTTATGACGAAGTGCCTCAAGGCTGAGCATGCCAACGTCGTAATATTGGCGGCGGCTTGTGGTCCAAGGCAGTACTCTTAAGCCGACCCTTTCCACTATTACCTTATCGTAAACCACATCTTAGCTTACGCCATATGCAGTGGCATCGAAATAACGCTAGTAAGGAGTGGTAGGTCGAGACTTGAGGGAGTCGAGTAGGGGCAGCTTGGCGGTGACGTGCTAGGGTCCGCTTGGCAGTTGCCCATTGACAAAAGATCAAGACACTGCACTCCTCCTGGGCATCTCACTTCGTCTTACTCAACTGTCTTCTCTTGGCCCCGCTCAATCCAATCGCAATGGTTCATTCGGGCGGAGACAGCGATAGAAGTCCTTGGCACAAGGCGCCGTGTACCCGACCCTGGCTGGCCGAGTCGGGAGTCGGCACGCGACTTGACTTGTAAACTTCCCAGCATGCTGTAGTTGCCAACGTTTGCCAACGAAACCAAGACCCGAATCTTCTTGTGTGAGTGTTGGGAAGTGAGCGTGTTGGTGCTGAACTTGCACAGACACCCGAGATTTGGAACTGCGCAGAGCGAATCAGATGTTGAAGGAAGAATTAGCGGGCTTCTGGAGATTGATTAGGGACGCCCAAAGGCGGAGGCAGTGCGAGAGCACGGCAGCGCATCGAAGCTTTAGTAGCGGAGCTGTTATCTCTTGGTCGCCTTGCCACAAGGTGATATGCGGAGTAGCTGAGCGCTGGAGACAAGTGTATAAGATGCTCGGGTAGCATGGGAGCGGCGCAAGATTTTGTGTACCTGTTGCTTCTTGCCACTTGCTCGGAGAGAAGACGTTTTTTGATCATTCACCTTCCTCCTATTCATCGCCTGCCATGGGGGATATGGACACTAAGACGGGTGAGATTGAGCGTGCCACAAGCAGCAACAGTTCACCGTCGGAGAATACCAGGCCGACGCCAACTGTTGCGACTGAGGAGAAGAAGACGTTTTGGCAGAAGGTGAAGACGCCTGGCTCAGTATGGCAGATCATAATCGCCGCCCTCTTGGCCATTGCCATTGGTCTCGCCGTCACTACTACCGTCGACGAAGTACCTGAAGCTGCAATTGCTATTTTGGCGATCCCGGGAAACCTTTGGCTACGCGCCTTGAGAGCAGTCGGTATGTGCTACTGTGTTTAGTTGATCTCGCCTGGTTAGCTAACAGATACAGTACTCCCTATGATTGTTACGGCCATGATTATGGCTGTCCAGCGCCTCCGCAACATGACCCAAGGAGGTGGTGCGGCCGGTAAACTCGCTCGCTGGACTGTTGGATACTACGTCCTTACCACGATTCTTGCTGTTGCTCATTCAGCTCTGCTAGTCGGTCTGGTGTGGAGCAAGCTGTTCAACGTCGTAACCGGTAGCGCACTGGAGGTGTCCGAGGAGGACCAGGAGGTCATTGACGAGAGGAAGGATACCGCGATCCACGATGTCGTCGTTGATATGTTCTACTCTCTCGTCCCAAACAACATTGTTAACGCTTTGGCTACCGACGCGCTCCTCTCGGTGCTGATCACAGCCATCGTCCTCGGATACGTTCTCAAGCCGGGAGGTGCCCTCTATCGAGCGGTCGAGGAAGTCGAGGTCATCATTCTCCGGGTAATTACGGTCTTGATTTACTTTGCGCCGATTGGTGTTTTCTTTCTCATCATGCCTAATCTGTTCCGCCTTGACATCGCTGAGATTGGCGCCAACCTGGGGATTCTCATTGGAGGAACGCTGTGCGGCATGTTCATTCACCTCTTTATCTTAATCCCTCTCATCTTCTTTGTTTTTACCAGGAGCAACCCATATACATTCTGGTTCAAAATGAGTCCAGCTTGGATTACCGCCTGGGGTACTGCTTCAAGCGCTGCCACCTTGCCTGTCACTATGCGATGTGTGCTGAAGCAGGGAGTCCCGGTCACAGGTGAGTTTATGCGTCTGGTTCGTTTGACAAGTACATACTGAAGTGTTACAGTTGCCAAATTCACCGTTCCACTTGGTTGCTTAATCAATATGGATGGCACTGCGATTTACTTTCCAATCGTCGTTGTGTTCCTGGCGGCTACCCAGGGCATCACCTTGAACGCTGCCGACTACATTATAGTCATCCTGCTCTCGACGCTCGCTTCAATTGGAACGACGCCCATTCCGAGTTCCAGTTTGGTTCTTGTGGTCATGATCGCCACTAGTGTCGGCGTTCCAATAACCGGAATGTATGCTGTTGTAATAGCCATTGATTGGTTCCTCGACCGCTTCAGAACCGCTGTGAACGTCAGCTGCGACACGTTTGCAGCCAGGATTGTTACGAATATCACAAAGATCAAGGACGAAGAGGGCGTGACGTATGAAGAGTCCGAGGTTATTGATCCAAATGAGTTGGGGCGCAGAGAAGGCGACTCTAAAGTGTAGACAAGTGTAATCTATTTGGCTGCGTAATCTCTCTTCTTGTATGTAGGGTCTCTTGGGAACAGTAGGAAGACACAAAGGTCATCTGTTTCGCTGACGCCGAACTGTCATTCTCGCCTGAGTGATGCTGAACAAAAGCTGTTGGTGATGCCTGCAAGAGGTCCAGAAACATGGGGGTTCGAGCTATGTATCTGGCTGCCAATGGCAGTCGGCTTCATACACAAAGTGTACTATTAGTCCGATCCAGATTTTCGAGCCCAGCTACCAGGGTGGATGGAAACGACGGATTACTTCCCACAGACCACAAAACCTTTTCGATTTTATACATTCTTCCAGTTATTCTCTTTGTCTTTGGCGAGAGGTGAGCACTCCTTGTGCAAGAACACAGTTTGGATTGTTGAATACAATGATTCTGAGAAGTTTTCGTGGGTATCAAACATACGAATGCGCTAGGTGATGTTATGGATATTAATGTTAGAAAAAGCGAACAGCATCTCCACACCAAGCAGAGTTACTCTGAGTCTTCACCTGCACTATCCTCACTCTTATCACCGTCGTCATCGCCAGAGTCAACCTCCACATCGTCGTCATCATCATCGTCGTCATCATTGTCCTCAGGTCCTTCCTCTTCCTCACTATCATCCTCAAGCACAACCTTTGGCTGTGGCACTGGTCTAGCAGCAGCCCGGCGACTTGGTCGTCCAGTAGCTGTGACATCGTTTGTCTTTCCCCACGCCAGCTCGCCCTCTTTGATAGCCTCAAGGTCCTTTTCAAATTCTCTTTTCTCCTTGATCTTGGCTGCCTTTTCGTTGGAATACTTGCCGTCCATGCCAACGTCTTTCAGCCAGCCTTTGAGAACACGTATCTTTTCTTTGGATGTATCGCATTTTGAGAGTTCGGGATCGCGTGACCAGACTTTGCGGATGCCGCACTTGACCAACCAGCCTTGGAGGCGCTTAACCTCTGCGGTGTCAGGGTCGTCTTCGGTCTTGGGTTTGGGCGCTGCTCTTGGTTTTGCGGGAGCCTTCTCCTTCTTAGCCTTTGTCGCCGGGGCCTTTTTCCTCTTCTTGACGGGCTCCTCGTCTATGACGCTTGAAAGGTCGCTGTCTGACATGTCTCCCTTTGTATCTGACGCCTTTGGGGGTGCTGTCTCGGCATCGCTCTCGTCTCCAAGAGGGGCGCTGGGCTTTGACGACGGCTCTGGTGCCTCGTCTTCATCCGAGTCTTCTGCGACGACTTTTTTGCCGCGGCGCACTGGCTTCTTTGGCGGCTCGCTTTCGGCCTCCGAGATCTCAGCAGACGGTTCAGAGACGTCACCCTCGGACTCTTCCGACTCGGTTTTGGCACGCTTCTTGGACTTTTTCGCGGACGCAGCAGCTTTCCGCTTCAGACCACGAGAGGCCTCATCAGTAGCTTTGGTTTTCTTCTCCGCAGCCTTTGCTTTGGGTTTGGGTGCAGCCTTCTTCGGGGTTGGTTCCGGCGAGGGTTCATCACTACAAAACTTGTCCTATATTGCATCTTAGATGGGTAAATGGCCATGGTCATTGCTGCTACCGACCACTGCGTCTACAATTGCTTTCTGTGACTTGTCCTTCCAGCTCGCGTCGCTCTTGAAGAAGCCCTCGTCGAGGCCCAACTCCTTCTCGGCGCGCGCCCGAACGCGTTTGACGGTCAAGTCATCCGTCTTGCCAGATTTGTGAATTGCAATGACAATGTCGCGTAGCTTGCTGGTAATTGCTGCCTCGGACGGTATTTCAGCCTCTAAATCAGACATGACGGGCAGCGTGGTGGTGATGTTTGATGATCGACCATGTTACGCGACGGGCGCGGCAGCATGACGGTACTAGCCCGCCGCTAGTGGGACGGGATCGTCACGTGATAGGGTGGAGACATGGGAATTGTATCAATTGGCATCAAGCTGCCCCGCGGCGTGCAAGATGGTGTGAGCCACGGACCGCTCAACGCTGCAATACGCCATCATGGCTTGTCAACGACACAAGAGTTGGTTGTGAAATTTTGCCCGTGATACCCGCTGTAGTCTTGCATGATTTCTTTTGCGGCAGAGAAGCGGCAGTCCGCATTCTTTGGCACCCGCTACCCGGCACTGGCCACGCTCTGTGAACGGCCCCGCGCACGCGTTGGGCAGCTCCACGGGCGACGTCACAAGCAATCGCAGGTTTCAACAATCCCACTCTCAGCTCGCCATCGCCCATTGCTCAGCGCCTACACCGCCCGATAGCCCTACTATTATATAGAACATAGTAGTCTCTTCCAACCTTAACCCTTGTCCCAGCAGCTGCGCCTGGCCCCGTCGCCCGCCATCTCTCGGTAGCTACCAGGTAGGTACAGCTCGGAACCTACGAGAACCCACTTCGACCTCAGCGGGCCCTGTCTATTATCATTCTTTCGTCACCCCAGCACCGCTGTTGAAAAACACGGTCCCCGCCCCTCTCCCGCCATCGTGACTCGCCTGTCGACACGCCTGCTGCTGATCTCGCCTGATCATTTGCGTCGCAAATAAATTTCCGGCTTCAGCAACTGGACGCCCCGGTCCCCTCCATCACTCCACTAATACCCGGACAGCTCCTGTGCAAACTCCGCAAACATGCCCGACGAACCCACCAGGCTCGTAACGCCAGAGGCCTCAGAAGGACGCCTGCTACTCGTGTCAAATCGTCTGCCCATTACCATCAAGCGCTCCGATGAGGGCAAGTACGACATGTCCATGTCCTCTGGCGGACTGGTCAGCGGTCTGAGCGGTCTGGCGAAAACGACCACTTTCCAATGGTATGGCTGGCCTGGATTGGAGGTGCCAGAGGACGAGACCAAGGACCTGAACGACCAGCTCAAGAAGAAGTACAACGCCGTGCCCGTCATGCTCGACGACGAGCTCGCAGACAGGCACTACAACGGCTTCTCAAGTGAGACTATCCCCGGCGAGCACCATCTTTGGCAAGGCTGACCAAGTGCAGATGAGATTATGTGGCCGCTCTTCCATTACCACCCCGGTGAGATCACCTTCGACGAGTCTGCCTGGCATGCATACACGCAAGCCAACCGTCTATTTGCCAAGGCTGTTGCAAAGGATGTGCAGGACAACGATATGGTCTGGGTGCATGATTACCACTTGATGCTCATGCCTTCTATGCTGCGGGAGGAGCTTGGTGACACAAAGAAGAACGTCAAGATTGGCTTCTTCCTACACACACCCTTCCCCAGTTCCGAGATCTACCGAATCCTGCCTGTCCGAAACGAGATTCTCCTTGGTGTCCTCCACTGCGACCTGATCGGCTTCCACACCTATGACTATGCTCGCCATTTCCTGAGCAGTTGCTCTCGCATTCTGTCCGTACCTCCCTTCCAGCTTGTCTTGCAGCTGTACTAACCCCACTACAGTGGTCTAGCTACAACACCGAACGGCGTCGAGTTTCAAGGCAAGGTTGTGACCGTGGGCGCTTTCCCTATTGGCATCGATCCCGAGAAGTTTGACGAGGGTCTCCAGAAGCCCAAGGTGCAGGAGCGCATAGCGGCGCTCGAGAAGAAGTTCCAAGGCGTCAAGCTAATTGTTGGTGTCGACCGTCTTGACTATATCAAGGGTGTACCACAGAAGCTACACGCCCTCGAAGTATTCCTCACGGAACACCCTGAATGGATCGGCAAGGTGGTGCTTGTCCAAGTCGCTGTTCCCTCCAGACAAGATGTCGAAGAGTACCAGAACCTGAGAGCCGTCGTCAACGAGCTCGTCGGCCGCATCAACGGCAAGTTTGGCACTATCGAGTTCATGCCTATTCACTTTATGCACAAGTCTGTCTCCTTTGACGAGCTAATTGCACTCTACGCCGTCTCTGATGTCTGCCTTGTTTCTTCGACGCGCGATGGTATGAATCTGGTGTCGTACGAGTACATTGCAACACAGGAGAAGCGGCACGGTGTCATGATTCTCTCCGAGTTCACTGGTGCCGCCCAAAGTTTGAACGGCAGTCTCATTGTCAACCCCTGGAACACGGAGGAGCTGGCGGATGCTATTCACGACGCAGTCACAATGGGCGACGAGCAGCGCACCCTCAACTACCAAAAGCTTTCAAAATACGTCCGGAAATACACCAGGTTAGTCTACCCAACCAACTCCAATTCATTTGATCTAACCACACACAGTGCATGGTGGGGCGAGTCCTTCGTCACGGAGCTTAGAAGGATCTCGGAGGCTTCGGACCGCAAGGTACAATTTGCCAACGTCAGCGGTGGGGAGAAAGCTTCTGAGCTCCCAATCCGCTCAGAAACTGACGTCAAGGACAAATAATCAGATCCTGTTGCTGCTGCCAATGCTCAATGAAACACTGGACAGTGCCTCGATTTAGCTAATGCTTTGATGATTACGAAATTTCATGTGAGGGAAGAACGGCGTGATGGAAACTGCTTGGATTAGGCAGAGATGAGGGGTTCCGTTCTTGCGGTACATGCTCAAGCTAGACTCTTTACACCTAGACGCTGTAGCAGATTACATGACTACAGCAACGAATTTATACCCCTTCTGCGGACGATACCCGGTTCGTTTCTTGAATATTCGTAATCGTACTCAGGCCGCCTCTTAGCAGTACGCAGTACTGTGTAACGGCAAAGGGCCTATCACCTCGTTAGCTAGGTAATATCACACAGTGAGTGACCAGCCACGTGCTTGACAGGTGAGTGTAACTACAACGCAACGTCAGAGCACAAACAGATTTGACAGTCACGTCGACTTTTGAATACGATTTTCGATTTCTGCTGTCTAGATCTATTTTCTACTACTATCCACATCTTACCAAGATAGTACTACACTTCCACGACAATCCCATGCAATATCAACAATAAAAATAACAACCACCATTTGCGAACTATGCACCTCCTCACTCTTCATCCTCACGATTCCTGCCCTCAAAAGCACCCTAAACGCCTCGCTTCACCGGCACAAATCTCTGTGGCATAACCTCCAGCTACACCAACAACATTATCCTGTCATCAACTCACTCCATAGCCCACCAATTTTCTCCGAAAACATTCAATCACGTGGGATTTTCTCCCGGAATATCATGGCACAGACAAACAACATCGTTACATCATCAATTGTATTTACAAGCTCTCTACCAATATTTACTTTGACCCCTGGTCTCGACTTTCGCGGCCCAGAAAATCTCATGAAGCACAGCGCTTCTATTTACATATTCTTGAGCAAATAGCTCAATCCCGCCCACATCTCCTCAGCGCTGGGCAAAATCTGCTCCTTGGGCAGGACAAAGCCGTACCGGCCGGTATCACGGAGTTCGACAGTCATACTGTAGGTGGCCTTTGCATTCTCAAAGGCGTAGTCGACACTGTCGCCGCTGACCTGGTAAATGGTATTGCAGATAGGGCCGCCGGTGAAGACGGTGCCGTGGACAGCCTTGATGGCGGCAATAGCGCCGTTGGTCAGGGACGAGTACTTGGCTGAGTTGGGGACGGCGCCAGAGCATGTGTATCCGTAGGGGTACATCCAGAGTTGGCTGTAGGAATGGATGTCCATGTAGAGTTGGACGCCCTTGCCAGCGGCAACGCTGTCGAGTTGGGCTTTGAGGGCTTTGGTCTCAACACCGTCGCCGGCGGAGGGGCCCTTGTAGTCATCGGCACAAGGGGAAGTGGAGGCACCGCCGCGTTGGTCCCAGTGCGAGGGCCAGTTGCCTGGTAAAAATGTTAGTTTTTTTTTTGCGTTCTCCTTGGTTTCTCATGCTCGAAAATGAAGTGCTTACGGTTGATGTCACGGCCAACGCACGAGGCGCTGGGAGTGGTCTGACGGTTCTTACGCCACATGCGGTCTGTCGTCTGGGTGTAGGCAAAGCCATCTGGGTTCACAATGGGGAAAATGTAAAAGTCATAGTTGTCCTTGAATGCGGCGGTTGTGGCATCGGTGGAAGTGAGGAGCTGGTAGGCCGCATACTCGTTAACCTGTGAAACCGTCAGAATGGTGATTCGTGATAGCTTTGATAGGTTGTAGTTTACCATTGTGGTAATCCATTCTCGTGCATGCACGGTACTGTGCCAGACGACACCCTTCTTTGATCCCTTGCCGCCACTGCCCCAGATATGGATACCCTTGATGTCGCGGCCTTCGACAGACTTGCCTGCCGAAATGACCTCTGCGTTCTTTGGGTAGGCAGCCGCGAGGTCAGTAATCCATTGCATGTGATCAGCAATGGAGTGGTACGAGTTAAACCATGTCGCGTTCGGTGCAAGTCCGGCTGACGGGTGGAGTTAGCGCCACAATCCATGTTACCATTCTATGAAGGGGGATATCATACCAGCATATACACTGAAACCCTCCTCGTCAGCGATAGATGCGCCAAGGTCATCATGCATAAGTTTTGTTTCGAAACTTTTGGTGGAAGCCTCGAAGTCCTTGACAGCTGAGGGCGGGACCATCAGGTCAACGACATCGCTAGACTCTGGCTTGCCCTTCCAGAGCTCGAGCTGGAGCTTGGTCATGACATCTTGGAGCTTAGCAGCATCAGAGCCGACATTGACGCGGAACACCTTCCAGTCGTCATAGCTGACTTTCTTGGTGACGGTGGCTGCGGATGCAAGGCCCAGAGAGGCGAGGGTGACGCTGAGGAGCTTCATGGCTGCAGAAGGGTACGACAGAGCAGATGAGGGAGAAGCGTGGCCAGAGAAGACATTTCGAGTCCGGCTGTCTCTACTTTATAAACGTCTGGAAAAAGAAGCCTTTGGTCCAAGAGTCTGCCTGCAATAAAGAGGGCTTAGATGAATGATAGGGCCTCGGCAGCCTACCATGTCACACCTGCCCAACTAGCCCTAACGTGTAGCGGGGCGGCAACCTTGCTCGGGAAGCTGTTTCCATGATATTGGTAGGGCTTGAAGCTATGAGCAGATGTTTAATATGGCACTGCAAGATAAGCCTGACCGAGGGTCAAGCCTTATGCGCCTAGATGGTGATCCGCAGCGGGCGTGGACTTGGCAGCCAGCCAACTGCCAAAACCGGTAAGCGTGTCTGGGGTCCATGCCTTCGACGTACGAATGACTTGGGCGGACGGTGTATGCATGGCCAGCTGGGGAAAATGCTGGTGACGCGATTGGTGACGTGCCGGGCGGGCGTCTGCGACCTTCCCCATCGGCTCTGGAGTAACCGGATATGGCCGTGTAAGATCAACATGTCAGAGGGCGAACCGGAAAAACTGCGTATGCGAAGAGTGGAATGAAGTAAGTAGTGTGGAAGTGTCTATGGTGTGCACATGATAACGTAGAGACGCAGTAGTCTAGCCCCTCTTCAGTCCAACCTTGCCCGCTTTTCTCAATCCCACCACAGCAACCACCATGCACACGACCATGTAAGCGAACATGAGCCAGAAGCTCGCTCTGTATCCCTTCAGCACTGCTTCCTCGTCCTGGTCTTCAAATGCACTTCCACCTCCATGCCCGCCTCCATTAGGAGAGCCCTGAACGCCTAATGCCACGAACTGGCAGCTGCCCATGCACAGACTCATACCAAATTGTGCAACAGTGTTGAATACTGCGCCAGCCAGCGCCTGCGTCTCTTCAGGAAAGCTGTCACTCACAATGACGAGGCCCACTGTAAAGAGTACGTCTACGCTAAAAGGAGCAAAAACTTGCGCCCAAAAGACAAGTTTCCAGTAACTCCATAAAGGAGGTACGAGTGCCATGATCATCGGCGAGAAAGCGCAAATGAAAGCTGAGCCAGCAACGAGCCAGCGAGCAGAGATGCGGTGAATGAAAAGACCTACGAGGATGTTGATAAGGATGCCAATGCAGAGTTCGGGGAGGAGGTAAAGCGACGTCATCAAGGTAGATGCGTGCTGGATTTCTTGAAAGCTTTTTTTTTGTCAGTTACTGGGTTGATGAGAATGGAGCGTCTGCTACTATTGTGATGCAAGGCCAGGGATTGCTTACTAGAGACTTGAAAAAAGTTCGTTCGAATTCACCACACCGTAAGACAGTGCGACCATGATGCAGGTGCTGGTGAAGGGAAGGTTCTTCCACAACCTGTTTGGCACAAGAGGTGGTTTTCCAGCACGTTTGCGGTAATGCATCCATACAGGAAAGGCGACAATGAGCACAATGCTGACAGCCAACAATGAAGCTGTCTCAGCCGAACGAATACTTGCAAGATCTGCGCTCAGGATACTGAGCGTTGTGAGTAAAGGGAGGCTCAGATAGGGCATGTGTATTGTTATGACTTACGCTAGAACATAGGCAAGAGTGGCCAATCCGCCGCTTGAGATGATGGCGCCAAACCAGTCTATCTCCTTGAACACCTTCTTCGACAGGGCAATTGTGCCATCGATATTCTGAGGCGGGAGTTTTGGTAGTGTCCATACCGCGGCAACAGCAACAGCTAAAGTGCACCCTCCAGCCAAATAAAACCCCGACCGCCATCCAGCTGTTTCGATCATGATACCGCTTAGGACAAGACCAACGGCGAAACCAAGTGGCTGACTAAAACCTAGGCATGCGAATCCCAGGTTCCTCGCTCTTCCAGACGGTACAGCTCCCGTTATGATAGCAACCGAGGCTGACAGGTGCATCGCCAGTGCAATGCCTTGGAGTGCGCGGAAGATAACCAGCTGGTTGCCAGACCGGGCGAAGCCACATGCCAGGGTAAGAATACCAAGGAGCGTAATGCCAGTCAGTTCGACGGGTCTTGCACCGACAATATCGGCAATGGCCCCTGCAGTGAGCAATGCAGCACCTGAAGTAAGCCCGTAGACAGAAGAAGGCCATAGGTAAAGAGAGCGTTCCAGGGAGATTGAACGCGCTATGATTGGTAGTCCTACGGTGATGATGCCATTGGTAAAGCTTGCGATGAATCCCACAAAGGTCGGTGTCAAGATTGCAAAGGCGGTGCGCGGAATAGTTGATTTCGTGATATGTGCCTGGGATAATGTGGATGATTCAACGTCTGATATCTCTCTACTGACAAGTAAGACATTTTCAGCAGGCCTTGGTGGGCAATGAGCTGTCGTAGGCTTAGGCCATGTTTGGATTTCAAATCCATCAGTCCTGCTCCCTGTTTGCGTAGCCATTGCTCAGTCGAGTTGAATAAGTTTTGTTGTTTTGCAAACACACTTTGACTACAGGGCGAAGAGACATATTTCATAGCGATGATAGTACGCCTGGGCTAGAATGGTCCATGTATGATCAAAGGGCTCTTTGGTTGATGTTCTTAGTTCACTTCATCTTCATCACTATATTGATATTATTGGTTCGGTGCTCCAGCTGAGCAACTCGATACGCATTGAAAGTATGGTACGGACGCAGCGAACAGGCTTCAGCTGAGCTGTTGGACGACCAGTCGCATGCCCTATAACCATGTCCGATCGAATGTCAGAAAAAAACGTTTTCTGTAAGGCGTTAAAGGAAATGCAGTGGGTAAGAAGGAACAGCGTCTGCATACCTACGGTCAGAATAACACAATATGTCCATTCGATGTGGTTGGCATTGCGCATAGTAGTACCTTTAAGTCTTGTTCAGATAGGGTACAGGCCAGGGACAATTGCACCAGACTTTGTATTCCCCTGCAGGACCTCACGCCCACTACGTACTGTAGAAGCCACGCATACTGCAACGGTGGCGCATGCGCCATGTTGGTCCAAGGGAAATCTGGGGCCGTTGTGGCGCACTGTGCTGCAGGGAATCGAGGTTGCAGGTACCCGGGTACCCATCGCAAAAGAGCGGTCGCGGCGACAACAACGACGCCCAACATCTGCACCTCTCGCAGCCGTGATTGGCACAATGCATCGACACGGAAATGCCATGCCGCGGCCTAGGCGTGCCTTTGGAACAATTACTGGTTGCCGCGTGGCAGATGAGTGGCCGGGATGGCGCTGTTGCTGCATCAACGGTTTGTTTGGGGCGTGACGTGAGGGTGGCTCGCTTCCCCAACCTCCTCCTAACCACCTGCATTTGTGCCCTCCAGCCACTCCACTATCCAGCAATCCACCCAAACCAAAAGTCCCGGGCCCGGCAAACTCCTCTCCTACACTACACATCCACCCAATCCACCCATTCTTATTTTCTGCTAGAACTCAGCCTGACTATTTTGCTGCTAGTTCCACCCGCTGTTTTTCCAATCGACACAGTCAATCACCTTGTATCTATCGGTGACAGGACAACACCACCAGCCCGCCCATTATGGCGCCCCATCCCGAGGTCGCGGCCGATGGCAGCGCACTTTCGTCCATGGTGAAGCGTGGTGATGAACGTTACGCACAACTGGCTTCGGCTGGAGCACGCCCACCGCTCGATCTCGCTGGCCCTGGCTTCCAGGCTCTCTTCGCTCTCATCGGTATTGGCATGGCCTTCATGGCCATTTGGTTCTTCTTCTGGGCCAAGAATGGCGGCTTCAAATGGCGTGAGGGCGACTGGGAGGACTACAAATCCACAGTGCTGCGACGCAAGGGACCTGACGGCAAGACTCTCTCCAACGCTACCAAGAGTACAAGGCTCGGAGGTGGCAGTGTTGTTCACGGCGGCAGTTACTTTGGTGCTCAGAGCGATCTTGGCTACACGGACGAGACTGGAACAACCATTACTGCAAGCGACTACCCTGACGCCGAAAAGGGCGAGGCCGGCCTTCGTGGTGGAGATGGACGAAAGCAGAAGAAGAAGAGCCGCCGCGACTACACCAACGACTACAACGACCCTGAACTCCGTCAGTACCGCGAGGAAAAGGCTGCCCGTGTCGGCGGTCTCAACCGTGTTGGCGATGGCAAGTACACCGACTATTCTGGCTCCCAGGTCTCCAGCAACGCCCCACTTGTTAAACCTGAAGTCAAGGACCCCAAGAAGGAGGCCAAGGCCAAGGAACAACGTGCAAAGGAACGCATGCGCAAGGCCAAAGCCGCTGAAAAGGAAGCCGCCAAGAAGGAAGCCGCCGAAGCCAAAGCTCGCAAGGAAGAACAGAAGGCTGAAGCCAAACGTCTCAAGGATGAACAGAAGAGAGCAAAGAAGAACAACATTGCTCCCTCTGAAGTCCCCGAAATGGCCGAAGTCAGCCGTCCTATGATTGAGTACCATTCGCCTGAATCCGACTACACTCGCGCGTACACCGAGTACACCGCTCCTTCTGTCGTTGACACACCAACTCGTGCTCCTACCAGGACCAGCAAGGGTCCTTCTGGTCCCCGTCGTGCTCCTCCTTCGGCTGCTTACTCGTTCACTACTGGCGACGACACTGAAACCGTCTACACCGGCGTCTACACCAACGACCCTGATGCTCCCGCTGCTGCTCCCAAGACAAGCCGCACTGCACCCTCTGAGGCTGCCGAGTCAAGCTACTACTCCGACTACCGCCCCAACGCCGACCCCTCGCTCTACACGGACCCCAACAAGCACGCACCTCGCTCCCGCTCCGCCCGTCCCTCCCAAGACCGCGGCGAGCGTGCTTCCCGCTCCAGCCGCCCATCCTCAGCCTCTCGTCCCCGTCCTTCTGGATCCCGCTCCCGCCCTACTTCAGAGTCGCCAAGGAAACAGCACCGCTCTTCGCGTCCTGCGCCTCCTCCATCAGACATCTTCACCGCTGCCAACGGCGAGTCTCGTGGTCACATGAGCTACCCGTGCCACATCCCTGGTCTCAGCCAGGCTGGCAGCGTCCACCCCATGGAGAGCGTCTCGCAGGTCGGTGCTCCTTCTAACGCAAGGAGAGGACGAGACGTCATGGATGGCTACAGGCGTGGCGGTGTGAGGGCTGTTGGCCGAAGGGACAGCTTGAGCGACAGCGACTAAATGATCGTATGATTTGCTTCTTCTTTGCTTAGCTCGTCACCGCTAGCTAGATTGCATCATGGTTTTTGGCGTTTTTTTTGCTTGACCCCGGCAAGGGGGTTCTTTTCGAGTTGTGATGATAAGAGCGATTATGTTTTTTTTTGCCTTGATTTTTTATGTGGAAGAAAAGGGAGAGATATCAGTCTGGAATACCCCCCTTTTTTCTGTTAATGTCACGCAATGAAGAGAGAGATTTGAATGGGATACGAATGGGATTCACGCTCATCACATGGTCTCCATGGCATATGTATGTAGTAAAGAAATATCAAACACTATGAATTGAAGTCAACCATGTGTCATATGAATGACGTGTATTTTTTTTTCCTTTCTTTCCTGTATAAGTATAAGTTGACCGCGTGTAGGATATGGGTGTGAGAAACTACCGTTCTGCAAATATACCAACTGATGTATACGTTTGTGATGGCTTTTATACCCTCCCTTTTTGTTTGCATCGTTTCTACACGTCACGTAGGGCATTGTACAAGTAAACACACAATTTCCCTTGTTTTCATTCCCTTTACCACACACATAACCATCGTCCTGTGTTGAACTTAGCTAGGAACATAAAACGTCGAGCTTTCTGTCACACCCACTATCAAAACGAAGAACATTGGAAACCCCCCTCAAGTCAAGCAAGCAAGCAAGTAGATAAAAGCAAGCAAAGGATTGTTTAGGTAAGGATTCATAGACTACATAATATACTAGGCATTACCTCGATTTCCGAGTTTCTCTCTCACATAAGGAAAAGGGGGCTTGGAGGCGGTGGCGGTGGTCATATTCGTCCAGATCAACTGAACCAGTATGTGTCTCTCTGCTTCACTCTCTCACTCTGTCCTTCTCTTCCTTTTACAAGTCGCTAGTCGCAGCACTTCTCCACCGGGGAAACAATTTAGGGGAATATTGATGGTACAATTCGTGTCGTTGTCATAATGAGTGTGTAGTGCGTAGTAGTAGTGGTAGTAGTGGCAGGGGTATGTGTGTGTGGTGTGTGTGCTTGATACTTGATCGCCCTTTGCGAGTATCAATGGAAAAAGGCCACATACGTGCAGCGTAAACAAGCCGATCCTGTCGGAGCTGCTGCAAAAAGCATCGACGGTGATGCCCAAGTCAAGAGCTTAAAGTTCGTCCTTGACAGCTTGAGTGGCTTTTGTGGCTGCACTGGATAGGCTGCTGGCTGCTTCTTCGGCGTTTTGAGCAGCAGCTGAGTAGAGCTCCGCGACACGGCTGTTGGCAGCTGCGACTGCGTCGGCAATTCTACTGTTGGCGCTCTCCATTGCTCCTTGTTCTGGGTCGTACACCATAGAGCTGGCGGCAGAAGAGATGGAACTGTATACCTCACCAGCACCACTGGTGACGGAAGCGACATAATCACCAGTAGTAGGCGTACCGAAGATGGCCTCACTGATGGCCGCTTGTGCAGAGAGGGCTGCTGCTGAGAAGCTATCTTGAGCCGCTTGTGTTCCGTAGAGTTTCTCGCTCACTTGGGATTGAATAGATGCGTAGACGCTAGCCACGGATTCGCTGGCTTGTTCAGCAGCGCCCTTAGGAGTTCCATAGAGAGCAATGGAAGCACTCTCAACAGCCAAATCCAAAGAAGCACTGGCCTGACTCAGCACATCCTCAATGACAGCGGGAGGTGTAAAAACTGCATTGATAACAGACGTGGCAGAGGCGTAGGCGTCAGCAGCTGCGTCTGTTACTGCGTCGTAACTATCTTCAGCATACGATTGAGCAGATGCAACAGCTGCAGGAAGGCCGGTAGAATATGCGGACGCCAAACGGCTCATGACGCTCTCTGTGAAATCAGGTTCCTTGCCCATGACAAGCTCTGATATCAGAGCCTGGACATCAGCGTATTGTTTAGCGGCGGCCTCGGTAGCTTGCGCGCCATATGCACCCGCTTGAGAGTAGATGGACTCCGCCCAGGGTGTGGGTTGACCGTAGGCTTGGCTGCTTGCTTTTGCAATGAGCGCTTCCCAGTTTTGACTGGCTTGGGACGCAACGGATTCCGTCCAGGGTGTTTCTGAACCGATGATACTAGAGCTGATTTCCGAGGCGGCTGACTCGGCTGACTCGGAGATGTGGGAAGCAGCAGAAGCCATCGAGGCTGAAGCCATACTCAACGGCCTGGGACTGTTGACGGCGCTTGACGCTAACTCAATGAAATTGGAGTATTGCTCATGCGCCATGCCGACAGCTTCGTAAAACTGTTTTCGAAGAGCGGTATCGTGAATGAGAGTTGGCTGGGGTAGAAAATCTGCAGACGCCTTGCTAACAGCTTCTGAAAGCCGAGATGAGGCAGAGGAGGAGACAGACTCAAAAAAGCCCTGATTTGAACCAGCTGCGTAGGTCTTCGCCGACTCAGCGTACTGCATGGCATTTGACAAACGCCCCTTGGCAGCTTCAACAGAGTCAGAATAGGCTTTCTCGAGATAAGATAGCATCGTTTGGTGGGCGGGCTGGGGCTCGCCAGAGATCAGGATGGACAGCTGAGCTTTGGCATTTTCCAGTTGCTTGCTTGCAGCGCTGACGGCATCGTTGTAGCGTGAGCTTGCCTCAACTTGAATTGTTTGAATGACAGCAGTGGGAGTCGGCGTGCCGAAGATGGCGTACGAGGCCGCGGTGACAGCTTGCGCGTATTTCTCAGCAGCGACGCTGGTAGCACTCTCAACAGCGGGCTGCTGGGTTCCATACAACACGCTCGATGCAGCGGCAAGTGCCTTGGCCCATTGTTCGCTTGCAATTGACGATGCCGATTCGACACTGCCTTGCGTCTTGGATGGTCCTAGAAGCGCTTCGCTCACTGCCCGGCTCAACTCGGCAGCTCGGTCCCCTGCGCCTGCCGCTACATTGTTTAACTTGTCAGAGAGTGTGTCTTCTTCATCGTCATCATCGAGAGGCTGGTCGAAGACGACCTGTTTAGCTTCAGCAATGATCTGGGCATTGGCGCCCCCAAACACCTTCTTAGGAGATTCGTAAGCTTCAGAAGCCTTTGAAGAGACTTCATCGACAACCTCTGAGGCAACCGAGGATGCTTGTGATAGCGCGCTTTCAGATGATGGTGTACCGTAAACGGCCTTGGAGACCTCGGAGGACGCCTCAGCTGCTGCATCCCCAACCGGTGCTGCTACACTCTCCGCAAGCGCGGTAGAGATACCTTCAACTGATTCAGAGACTTGGGACGATGCCTCAGACACGGCTTCCTTGGCAGAAGATGCAACACTTTCCCCCAGCGGAGTTGAGCTGCCCTGGATAGCTTCGGATACCTGGGAAGATGCATCTGAATACATCTCGGCAGCAGATGAGGCAATGCTCTCGCTAAGCGGAGTGGAACTTCCTTGAATAGCTTCAGAAGCATAGCTCGATGCCTTTTCGACATTGTCCATTACTTGTTGAGCGGCATTGCGGGCGCGAGGAGCAAATACTTTGTTGGTGAAATCACTGCTGGCATCACCCGCCCAAATCTTCGACTTGGAAACATCCTTCAGGCGAACCAACTCGGCGACCATATCCGACGCGATAGCCATGGCCTTGTCCTCAAGCTCCTTAGCCTTTTCGTGAGCAACACGGAGACCTTCATGCTTGGATCCAACAGCCTCGACTTCGGCCTGCCATTCTTCAAGGGTGCTCTTGAGCTTGTGATAGTTTTGCCAGTCTTGGTATGTAACACCATCAGTCCATGCCTAGGGCGTTCAATTAGCAGAAATTCACAGAGAGAGTGGGCTTTTGAAGCAGTGATGACATACCCATCGCATGCCGACCTCTTGAAGGCCAAGGACGTGGATCTTTTCTAGAACCTCAACAGTGCTTCCTACAGCCGCCTGTACCAGAGAATCGGTCTCGTGGTCAAAGGATGCCTTCCAGGCACGGATATCTTTGGCGCGATCTTTAACTGTAAGACCAAACTCACGGGTCTTTGCACTACAATCCTTATACGCGGCCTCTAGGTCAGCTTCTGAGGCGTCATCGGGGAGAGAGGCAATCGTCTTCTGGATGTAGTTCTTCAGCTTAGCGATGGTCGAATCAGCGGTTTCCTCAAGTTTGACGAGAAGAGCCTTGCCTTGCCCGTTTACAGAATTATCAATCTGACGACTAGTGATCTCGGCTACGCGGACTTCGAGGTCTTCAGCACCCTTATCTGCAGCCGCAGCGAATTTGCTCTGCCACTGACGAAGATCATTGTTAAGCTTCTCCCGCAGTTCAGCGCCCGTCAGCTTGGGCTCAGCAGGTTCGACTTCGACGTCTGTTGTAGACTTGCCGTCGTCTGTTGTCGGCTTCCCGTCGTCTGAACCAGCAGATTCGTCGCCAAAGAAGTCATCGAGGACACCCCAGCCAGATCCTTGAGTGGAGCTGGGAGGGGCAACAGAGGTAGAGGAACTGGCCATGGTGGAAGCTTGCTTGCTAGATTCCATAGAGACCGCCGTCTGCGATTCAGCAGCATACATGGCAGACTCCATCTTCTGTTGGTCTCTGTAGCGGCCGAGTCGCTCAAAGATGCGGATCAGCTGTGGTTCAACATTGTCGCCATAGAGGGTACGCAGTTGTGGCCAAACAGTCCGCTGAACAAAGATCCAGGTTGTATCCTTGGCGGTGCGTAGGTAAGGGTAGACGATGTGGACGAGGGTATGGTGGCCGTATGCATGTCCCTGCCTAAGGTAGGGGAGCGAACGCTCATAGGCTGGGAAAAGGGTGTGATGATAGATTTCTTCGGAACTGGTCTTGAGGTCGTTGTAGTGAGGAGCAATGGCATCGGTTGCCTTTTTGACGTGGGGACCTAGGTGGACTTCATACTGTGCCCAAGCCTGTTCCTGGGCATTCTGCAGCTGAGGGCGAACCGACTTTTCGTATTGAGCCTCTGCGTACTTCTTTGCGTATTCGACCCTATGTGCACCATGTGCTGCGTATTGCTCCTGAGCAAAGGCAAAAGCGGGCGTTGTGTATGGCTTGATCTTGTCAAGCTGAGGGACGACATAGGTTTCGTAGTAGGGGTCGAGATAGGGCGCGGCATAGGAGCGAGCCTGGAGGTACGGCTTGCATACGCGAGGAGAGTCGTCATGCAGCTGGGTGATGGAATTGGGACAGCGGAACAAAAACGTGATGATGAGATACCACGTTGTCAGCCGTGCTGTCATGCTCGTGAAGGATCCCATGAGGGTCCGTCGTGGCTTTTTCGAGCGGGCAGACCGCGTCTGTTCTGCATTACTCTTTGCCTTTCCGTTGGCGCTTCCGTTCGTGGAGCCATTGGCACTGCCATTTGGCGAGGTTTTGGGCTTTTTTGCCCTTCCGTTGGCCTGGGCGGCCATTCTCGCGTGGGTGGACGATGAAGCGGTCCGGCTGGTGAGCACTGCAGGTCAGCCAGGTTGCGCCAGTGCGAATAGGCCAGTGTACACGTACCAAACAGAGCAGAAATCTGCAGCTTCTGGGATTGTTGATAGACGGAGAATGGAGGTGATGAGCTGCTCCAGGGAACCTGTCTGTTTAGTGCTGGGGGGCAGCACAACCGAGCTGCAGCAGTGATGTAATTTGCACGTGCTGACGCGGGCAGAGCAGCAACAAGATCAGGATTCAGGTCGGCGAACAGTACAGCACACAGGCAAGATGACAGCGATGATTGCTGTGGCGGCGGGCGGACACCAAGCAAATGTATGTCGCGTCAAGGTGTGGGCGCGGGTGCCTCAGGTTCCCCCTTGCTACGGTTGCTTCTGGGTGCTCTGTAACACCTGGGAATGTACCCAGACAACCGGCGGTTCGCATGTGACGAGAGCCCATGTCCTGCCACAGAATAGCTGCCGAAGCCGCCTCCGTTGCCTTTACTGGCTAAAGACAGTGACCGAATGCTTGTATACCGGCCGCCACTAGGGTCATTAGGTCGCCGTGGTTCTGGCCGGGGGGCTCATGTGCCAAGACCATCCAAAGGGTCCAGCGGCGACATCACCACCACTTCTTTCCGGCATCCTTCTGCCACCGCCCTTACCATTCCTGTGCTTTCCCTCATCTACCCTCCTGCTAATCTCCCTAAGCCCTTCCCCTGGTTCCAATCGTCTCTGAAGTTCACTCATCTCCACGTCCTCGCGCCCACCCGCACCTTGCCATTCGACCGCGCACTCGCACGCGACGTACGTAGCCATCAACTATTCGGTCTCACATCGGTCCCGATGACTACTTGATATCCCTCGCTTTGCGGCTCCCGCCCGACACCTGGCTACTACGATATCTTCACTTCGCCCTCCTTTATCCCGTATACGTCTTTTAATACCACCCGACAATGGCCTCTGATGCTGGTCCTCTGAATGCGGGGCCGTTCGATGAGATCCCCGACACCGCCGACCCAAGAACATTCGACAGAGACGAGGCCGATACCTGCCGAATATGTCGCGGCGAAGGCACTGCCGAAGAGCCTCTCTTCTTTCCCTGTAAATGCAGTGGCAGCATAAGATACGTTCACCAAGAATGTCTAATGGAGTGGCTCTCGCACACGCAGAAGAAGCACTGCGAACTGTGCAAGACGTCCTTTCGCTTCACCAAACTATACCATCCAAACATGCCCAATCGCATACCCACGACCGTCTTTATCCACCGCGCTGCCCTCCACGTTTTCAACATGTTCATCACCTGGTGTCGTGGTGTCTTAGTAGGCGCCGTGTGGCTATTCCTGCTTCCTTGGTGTATGCGTGTGGTATGGCGCAGCCTCTTCTGGGTAGGCGACGGTGGCTGGTCGCGGGAAATATTCATGGGCATGGCTGAGACGCAAGAGCAGCGCAGACTCTCCGGCAGTGAAATGGACACAGTCCGCACGGTGATCGAGAGTGCCAAGAGCAGAAACAATACCGTGGATTTCCAACTATCCAACTCACAGTCATCAGCACCCTTTTCGTCCAACAAAACCACCGGCGAGTCTATACTCTGGAACTTTGCCGAACGCCTCTTTTTCGGCACCCCGTACGCATCCCGCCAGCTCTCCCCGACTGAGCAGGCAAGCCATTTTCCCATCTCCAACATCACAGCATCGAACATTACATCAAATTCTCTCGGCTCCCGAAACCCCTCGCTGCTGTCAGATGTCCCTTTCTTCAACTGGTTCCAATCCCAATCAGCCAATCGATTCATTGTGGATGTAATAGAAGGCCAAATCATCACCCTGCTTGTAGTAGTTGCATTCATTCTAGTATTTCTCATCCGAGAATGGGTTGTCCAGCAGCAGCCAGTCATCAACATGGTTGCCCTGGGTGACAATGCTGCTGCACAGCAAGCTGCAATTTTCGAGGACGACGCTCAAGTTGACGAGATTGAAGTCGATGAAGATGAACTTGACGATGCTCTAGACGCTTTGCATGCTGAGGTGGCTGAAGAGGATCACGAGACCCAAAATATTGATGAGCAAGGGTCCGCCTTTGCCAACAATGAGGCCGACGTCGATGAGGATGATACACCAGACCCCACGATAGGCCGGGTTCGCCGGTCTTCTTCGCTGCGAAGGGAGCGTGATGATTTGGTCCGAAAGTTGGTTCGTGAAGGTCTGTCTGATGATTTTAGGGCAATATTGGAATCCGAGCCCGGGATTGATCTTGTCGACCTTTATGACCGGGACGACGCAGCTGCCCGAGCTCTTCGGGAATCTCTCCAACAAGCCATGATGAGAGTTGGAGAGTCAGCAGAACGAGTTGAATATCGTGATGGAGGCAGTAGTTCGGCATTTCCTACACGTACTTCCTCACTTCCCCTGCCTTCGGGCTATACACCAGATGCAGCAGACTCCGATTCGTCTTCATCTTGGCAAAGACCAAATATGCCGGCGCGTGATCGTTCATTCATTGCTACAGAGATTCGTCGTAGCCTCGAAGAAGCCAACACATGGTCGTTCGAGAACCTGCAACAAGCGCCAGAGCCAGCCGCTGGCGATACGGACAACGTACCTGATTCCTCGGCAGATGATGCTAGAGGCCGACAACCAATGCAGAATCCTGAGAGTGTGTCGGATCATGAGCAACACAGTGACCATAGTAGTGGAAGCTGGCAACAGGTTCCTAACGTTGTGGGGGATGACTCTGACCAAGCGCTGGAAGGAGAACACGCACACGACAAGGGCAAGGCCAAAGCTGTCGACTATGAAGAGGAAGATGCATCAAACGAATCAGTGTCGTCCGGACGCAGTATCACCCATTCGGACAATAGTATCGCGGCAAACATCACTATTGAAGCAGACCACGATGCTGGCCAACCTGAGCACGCTTCGAGCACCGAGGAGCAGACCCAAGCGGTGGAAGGCCACGAAGATCAAACAGAGCCTCCTGCACCGGTAAGCAATGCCCAGCCTGTAGACCGCCAGGCTCCAGGAAACCCGGTCGATCTTGTATTGGACTGGATGTTTGGAGACGTTGCGCCAGCGACGCAAACAGCTGACGAGGGTGGTAATGATGAGCATGTCGTTCGTGATCTAGCAGAAGAGGCACCTTTTGTCCCATTCATGGGAAATGAGGCACGGGATCACGGTAATGTCCCTGCCCAGGATGCCGAAGTGGCTGCTGCCGCTGCACAAGCCGGCATCGATGTCAATGATCAAGAAGCAATTGAAGACGCAGAGGATTTGGAGGGCATACTCGAACTCATTGGTATGCAAGGACCTATTGTTGGCCTTTTCCAGAATGCCCTGTTCAGCGCGGTGCTCATTTCTGCCACACTGGCCTGCGCTGTCTGGCTCCCATACCTCTGGGGGAAAGTCGTCATTCTCTTCATGGGCAGTCCTGTCTCGCTCTTCATCAAGCTTCCCTTACAAGTCGTCGCCGCGGTTACAGACTTAATTGTCGACGTTACCCTATTCGTTGTGGCTGGTACTACGTACTGGAGCTCCTACGCCGTCACCAATCTGGTCAGGTTATGTTCTTGGGGTAAGCTTTCGCAGGCTATCGAGGGTCCGCTGCTCACAGTATCTACACCGGCTTACGCTCTCGCGGAGAGTTCCATGGCTCGTATTGGCAAGATGTTCATGGATTCACCTCTATCAGCTCGACCCGACTATTTCCGACTCTCAGTCAATGCCCACGCTTCTTTGCGAAGCCTGCAAAATACCACATCATTCGCACTGAATGAGACGAGCCAATTCGCAAACGCACTCGTTGAAGAGATTTCATCCGACTCGCCGCTTAAGCTTTTGTTGAGGATTGTCGGGCACTTACCATCACTAGTTACAGACACTTTGACAGTTACATACACCCGAAGCAGTGCCTTGCTGTCATGGCTATGGGCGTCCAAATCATACAAGATTACTCTTGATTTGGATTCGAATAACAATGCCACCGCAGCATACGCCGCAACAGAGTACTGGACAGCAAGCGACCGTCTGATTGCGATTCTTGCTGGCTATGGGTTTTTCGCCTTAGCTGGTGCAGTGTATCTCAAGCGTGGTGCTCCTTTCAGCTCGTCACAACAAGGACAGAAGGTTGAACGCATCATTTCCGACATCTTACAGCAAGCTGGTGGCGTGCTTAAGGTAATACTGATCATCAGCATCGAAATGTTGGTATTCCCGCTGTATTGTGGCCTGCTCCTCGACCTGGCCATGCTTCCTCTCTTCAAGAACGCTACGCTATACACCCGCTGGCAGTTTGCTAGGGAGAGTCCTTGGACTTCTGGATTTGTACATTGGTTCATTGGCACTTGCTACATGTTCCACTTTGCGCTCTTCGTATCCATGTGCCGTAAGATTATGCGCAAGGGCGTTTTGTACTTCATCCGCGATCCAGATGACCCTACCTTTCACCCAGTTCGCGACGTTTTGGAGCGTAGCGTCACGACTCAGCTTCGCAAGATCGCCTTCAGCGCCCTGGTCTACGGTGCGCTGGTTATTATCTGCCTTGGGGGCGTGGTATGGACTCTGAGCCGTGCAACTTCCAATGTTCTACCAATTCATTGGACAACCGAAGCACCATCCCTGGAGTTTCCGCTTGACCTTCTTTTCTACAACTTCCTCACTCCTGTCATTATCAAGTTTTATAAGCCTAGCGATGGTCTGCATGCCGTTTACAATGGTGCTTCCAGAAGTGTGCCAGCTTCCTTCGGCTTTCAGACTTCCTCTTCGGTAAAAAGGTTCCAGAGCAGGAAGGCGACGATGGCAGATATGTTCGTGCACCATCTTCAGACCAGGCTCGCATTCCAAAGGGTCAGCCTGTCTTTGTCGAAGTAGATCGGAACAACGTGCGCAAGGACGGGCAGGACGAAGGGGGTGTACACAATTCTGACCTTGTGTCGATGGTGTTCATACCGCCATGGTTCCGTGTGCGCATCTTCTGCTTCGTGGTCACGATATGGATCTTTATGGGCTTATCTGGCGTCAGCGTTACCATCTTGCCTCTCATCTTTGGCCGCTACCTCTTCTCACTATTCCTTCCACCCACGGTCGAGATGAACGACATTCATGCCTTCTCACTTGGAGTCTACACATTGGGCAGCATTGGTTACTCGGGCTATCATGCCGCCAAGTTCATAATGTCACTCAACGGGCGGGTACCAGATCCCATGTCTACGCTTCATACAATCGCGGCAACGACCTCGCGCGTGAGTGGCCGTGCCCTCCGGTTCTCATACGTCTGGGCCAGCCTCATCTTTGCCATACCCTTTCTGTTCGCCGTGCTACTCGAACTCTACTTCTTGATGCCACTCCATGCCTACCTCGGTCCCAAGGAACCGCACGTGGTCCATCTCATCCAGGACTGGACGCTCGGCTTCTTGTACTCTCGGCTTGCAGCTAGACTCATCTTCGCAAATCGCAATTCCCGCCCTGCGCAAGCCTTTCAAGCCGTGGTGCGTGATGGGTACATGGACCCGAATGCCAGGATCGCAACCAGGTGTTTTGTCATACCAGTCCTCGCTATCTTTCTCGTCGCCATCGCTATCCCGTCTAGTCTGGCTTTCTTCGCCAGCCGGGTCTTGTATCGGGGTGCGAGCGAAGCAACGAAGAATCAGCTATGGCGCTTTAGCTTTCCGGCTGTGGGACTCAGCTTTGTTCTCATGTGGGCTTCGTCTGCTATTGTTCGCTTGCTGGTGCGATGGAGACTCGTCGTTCGTGATGAAGTATATCTGGTCGGCGAGCGATTGCACAACTTTGGGGAGAAGAGAGCACAGGCCGGCGCTACGCCTTCTCCTTCACGGTCTCCACAGCCACAGGTGGCAGTTGATGCTGATCAGATGGTGGAGAGGTGAGGCTGACGCATGGAGACAGGCTGGGATTTCTTAGAGATGGAGACGAGGTGGAAATTGCCTGTCAAGTGTAACTAACTTATTACATGTTTTTGTACGCTTAATATCATTCTTTACTCTTCAGCAAGTCATCGCGCATGACGGGCATGTTAAAGAACAAGTTTCAGTGAAGGTCGAGTAACATAAAAACATACTTCTAACAAAAGCACACCACCAAAACTAGACCTATTTATACTAAGAACAAGTTTGATTGTATGTTCCATTTTGTGTTTTCTCTCCCCAAGAATCAAAAGGACGATCATTTATACTTGTGGTTTTACAAAGGGTATAACTAGCATAACCCGCGTTCCTCGACATAAACAAAAGGACGTTCATCCATCGCTTTCCCTTGGTACAAATATTCCGAACCAACTTTAAACCCCAGCCCTTCTGAGCCCAAGAACAAAAATCCCTTTCCTGTGTAAAAAAAGAACAGAATAAAACAGAGCCTGTACCTAGCTCCCCGGAGGTGTCCCTGTATCATTCCTCTCGCAGCCATCAATGTGCAGAAACAGAATATGAAAGTGGAAAAAAGAATACACTTAATATACAAAAAACGAGAAGAGGAAGAAGATTCCCTAACCCTCCGATCATTCCCACGCATGTCTCATACAATATACAGGAACGACCTCATCCCTAACACGATGCCATGTTTTCTTCATTTCATGATTATTTCTCTTTTTACAAAGAACCCAAGGTCAATAGAGCCATGAAAGAGCAGAGTTTCGTTGCATCAAGTCCGCCGGCTAGTTCTTGACCTTGTTGCTGGTTTGGATGATGGTGCGGCTTTGGCTTGGCTTGCGGCTGTGGGCGCGTCGAAGGATCTTGTAGCACGCTTTTTTGTCGCCTTTGTGACGCCACTGTCGGTGGTGGGCTCATCATTTGCTTTCCGCTTGCGAGAGGTCTTTGTTGGCTTGGAGTCTGTGGGTGTGTGGGTAGGAGTGGGTATGGTGCTGGGCTGAGATGGGGCGGAGCTGTGGGCAGCGTTTGAGGGGGGAGGCGTGGGCGGTCGTTTTGTTGAGGAGGATTCGCCAGCGGGTGTAGAATTTGTCTCTACCTCTTCTTTTGTACCGTTCCGTTGTTGAGCAACCCATGAGAGAAGGTTTTCTTCTGCGTTGCTATCTTCGTCTTCGTCATCCCCTGCTAGCATGGCGTCGGCCATCTCACCTGCTATGTCGTCGCCCGCGTCCTGGTTCGCAGCCATCCGTGTGGCAAATTCAAGTAGCTGTTGGGGATCCATGCCGCTCAGTGGGCCGCCAGCCGCAGCGAGCTGGCGTTGCAAGGCTGCCAAGAGAGCGTCCTGAGAGATGGCAAGCCCTTCCTCGCTCGTAGCCTCGCCATGGCCCTCATCCTCGTCTTCATCGTAAGGTGGTGATGCGGGCTCAGTAACAAAGACCATCTTCCCCTTTTCCTTTTCCTTCTCCGGCGATAATGACGGCGCATGCGGTGAGTTTGGCAATGAGCCTTTGGCCCAGTCTGGTGTATCGGTAAGCTTCTCCCGCCAGTTCTTGAACAAGGCATATGGCTGCGCATTATCCTCCAACATCTTCGGTTTTATGCCACGATCTGCTTGCGAGCGCCAGACAATGGGCGAGTGGCCTTGCACAGTCGGCTTCGTGCGTACACTTGGGCTGGTGCTGGACACATTCTTCTTGCCTGGATGACTGCGGGCTATTCGCTTCCTTTTCAGGCCTTTCTTTGCGCCCTTGACGTCGAGTGGCTGGAAAGTGGTGTCATCGTAGCCGTCTGATGCATATTCAAGGTCGTTGAAATAATCGAAGCGGTCCCAGTCTTCCTCCATATCCTCGTCGCCGCACGTTGCCGGTGGAGGCGATGCAACAGCATGCTCTGCGAGATCGTCGGCTGCCATGTACTCATCTTCGACATAGAAGAAGTCGGCGTCGTAGTCTTCGTATTCATCTTCGTAGTCACTCATGCTGGGCGGAATCGAGAAGCGGGCTGATGGAGAAGATGGGCGCCGGTGCGGCGAGACGTTTCAGGACGATGCTTACGGGCGGCGGTCTCGTGCTTGACAACTGTGTTGTTGGATTGTGGGAAGTGAGGCGTGGAATGCGCAGTCAGGGCGGGCGGAGGCGATGACGCGCGCGCGCTCGCAGACAACATCCCAAGCGCACGGTGACCATCAGCGCAACATTGCATGGCGCATTCTTGGAGAAGCAGCGACCAGCAGAGAGAAGCAGCAACAGTCTGCGACTGGGCGAGCGCCTTCCCACGTCACCCACGCTCCTTCCCCATTGAATCGCCGGCGTGGCGTGCGCCTGCCCGCAACTGTTTGTTCCCGTAAACACCGGGCGCGTGCCTTTTCCCCGCATATTGACGTATCGCGGCTCCACGCGGCTTAACAACCTCCGAGGCTCCTGCCATTCCTGGTGGCATAGCCTTCCAAACGATGCTTTTTTTTAGTCCTGCAGTCATTCAATCAAGCAAGAAGTCAATCAATTCTCTCGGATTTATAGACTTCATTCGTGATCATGCGTGCTTTCCGGAAGTCTACTCACCTCTCGCGCCAGCTTCTTGCTTCTAATGGCCTCCGCTGTAACTCGACAGTTGCGCCCACACACAAGTCGCTTACCTCTGTGCTCATAGCCAACCGTGGAGAAATTGCATTGTAAGGGCCCATGTCGTGAACCATCAAACATTGCATCTGACATAGCTGTAGGCGAGTCGGTCGGACAGCTTCAGAATACGGCATCCGAACCACAACTCTCTACACAGACCCCGATGCTCGATCACAGCACGCACTAAGCTCACCCTACGCCGTCAATCTCGGTGAGCCCTCTGCATACCTCGATGGCGACCGTATAATTCAGATCGCAAAGGAGCAAGGCTGCCAGGGTATACATCCAGGCTATGGCTTCGTAAGGACTTCTACAGACACCCTCATGGCACAGTACTAACTGGGTCTGTAGCTGAGCGAGAATCCAACCTTTGCAAGAAAATGTACAGAGGCTGGACTGACCTTTATCGGCCCACCATGGCAAGCAATTGAGTCCATGGGAAGTAAGAGGTACGTCTTGAATGTTTGTCCACCTCAATCATGTTAGCTGACATGTGAAAGTGAGTCCAAAGACATCATGACCAAAGCTGGCGTCCCCTGTATCCCGGGATACCACGGGTCCAACCAAGATCCAGAATTCCTCAAGGAGCAAGCGAAAAACATTGGCTACCCGGTATTGCTCAAGGCCGTCAAGGGCGGAGGCGGTAAGGGTATGCGCATCGTCCAGAACGAATCCGAGTTCCTCGATCAACTAGCCTCTGCAAAGTCGGAAGCGCGCAATTCCTTCGGAGACGAGGTCATGTTGGTGGAGAAATACATCACTACGCCGCGCCACATTGAAATCCAGGTTTTCGCGGACAAGCACGGAAACTGCGTTGCCTTGGGCGAGCGTGACTGCAGTATCCAGCGCCGACACCAGAAAATCCTCGAAGAGTCTCCGGCTCCCCACTTGGATGAGGCCATCAGACAGGACATCTGGGAGAAGGCCAGGCAGGCTGCCCTTGCTGTGGGTTACGAAGGAGCAGGCACTGTCGAGTTCATCTTCGACAATGATACGGGTGAATTCTTCTTCATGGAGATGAACACCAGGCTTCAGGTCGAGCACCCGGTCACTGAGATGGTCACTGGTGAGGACCTCGTCAGATGGCAGCTCATCGTTGCCGAGGGTGGCAAGCTGCCCCTTACCCAACAGCAAATTGAGCAGAGGATCAAAGAGAGAGGCCATGCCATTGAAGCGCGCATATATGCCGAGAACCCAGACATGAACTTCATGCCCGACTCGGGACTCTTGCTCCACCTCAAGACGCCTCAGGCTACCTCTACTGTGCGCATTGACTCTGGATTCATTGCTGGTGACGAAGTGTCTTCACACTACGACCCTATGATCGCCAAACTCATTGTCCAAGGCCCTACTCGCGAAGCAGCAATTCAAAAACTCCGTGCTGCGCTCGAGGAGTATGAAGTTGCCGGTCCTGTCACAAATATTGAATTCATCAAGCGCATGTGTGTATCTCCAGACTTTGTTGCCGGCGATGTAGAAACGGGATATATCCAGAAGCACCACGCAGAGCTATTCACTCCGCAGCCGCCAGCACCGGAAGTTTACGGTCAGGCCGCCTTGGGCCTCGCTCTCCAGCAAATCTCTGCATCAAAGGGAGATGTATGGACAGGACCACCCGTGACCAGCGTAGGTTTCGGCTTCAGCAGTGGCTACCAACAGCGTGAATTCAACCTTGTCGAGATACCCGCAGACGGCAAAGGCGAACCCAAAGCGACAAAAGTCACTGTCCGCCAGACAAGTCCTCAGCAATTCGACATTACTGTTGGCGACCAAACATACAGCAACGTCACGTCTACCTTCTCTCCCTCCAACAACACGCTAACTTCCTTCTACCCCCACACCCGTCTCGCAACCACTTTTGTCCGCGATGAAGACCGCATCACCCTTTTCCACCTTGGTCGACAGCACAGGCTCCGACTCGCCATGCCCGAGTGGACCAAGAAAGCGCTTGGTGTCAAGGACGTGGCCAACAGCGTTCTTGCGCCCATGCCTTGCAAGGTTCTCCGCGTCGAAGTCGAGGAGGGCCAGGAAGTAAAGAAGGACCAGGCACTAGTGGTAATTGAAAGTATGAAGATGGAGACGGTGATCAGAAGTCCAAGTCAGGGTATTGTAAAGAGAATTGTACATGGCAAGGGCGATTTGTGTAAGGCGGGAACAGCACTGGTGGAGTTTGAGGAGCCGGAGGAGAAGGAGTAGGTAGTGAGTTGGTAGGTTTTCCTTTGGCTGTACATGTGAGATGGGTTTTCAAAAAAGAAAGAGGTTTGGGTATGTTATCTAACGGTTGCCATGATGATGAGCTATGTAGTAAAAAGACACTATTTAGTATTGAGCCGCTGTACGTGCGTGAAAGGAGAAAATATGTGCTCATTACATTTAAAGCTCACTCTTATGTTGCAGCTAGAACCAGGTTGTTCTACTTTATCATTGCTTTGGTGTTTCTATATTGGTGTTTCTCTATTATCACTCTCTACTGTTCTTCTCCACGTGGTCTCTGGGATGTATTTGGAATGGTGCTGGTGTGGGCCACTGAGGATATCACCGTCGACCAAAGCAGCACTTGCACAAAAGCGTAGTTGAATGAATGTACAAAATGTGAAATTGAACATGTGTCCCAACATTTGTATGGATGTAACCTCTGGGCAAATTCTACGATACGGAGCAGTGCATATCTAGACCATTCACACAGCAGACACGAACGCTCCACAAGTCAGCCCACACAGAATACGAGACTTCTAGCAGGCCTTTTTTCGGCCCCCAAAACCATGCCTCTTCTCCCAATGGACATGGTCGGCCCCCAATAACCCCTTTGTCTCTTTAAGCTTGCTCGCTTTGCTTGTAATGTGGAGTCAAGCTTGTCTCGTCAGCTGCTCGAGTCCGAGATCTCAAAGAAGAAGTTTGAACGTCAAATTTCGAAGCACTAGTGTGAGCATTGGAGCCGCTGCAGCCAACTTTTTTTTTCTCCTCTGCTTTTACCAAATCATTCTACCGATTCATCGTTGGCGGTTCTTGAAGTGACCAAGGGGACGTTTGTCTCCATAACACCATTACCGTTCCAGCAGAGCGGAAACATGCATGCGACAAATCAACTAGTTTAGGACAGTGGGATGGTGCTAGAGGAGCAACCTGCACGCGCTGCAGGCCCCACGCGACGTTGTATGGGGAGACAGGGATTGTATCCGGGAAGGCCGTTTTCCTCCCAACGGGCGCACTACTGTACACTAGGGCAATGGTTCGGCGATGGGGTCGCAAAGCAGCAACGCGTCATTTGCCAAGCGAGGGAAAAAAGTGTGGGAACTTGCATTGTTATACCGGCCATTTTCGGAGCGAATGAGAAGATGGGGATTTGTTGGCCGAACGCTGGTTCTTCGGCGCGACTCAAGATGGCCCTACTTTTTTTCTTGTTAAGCTGTTGTTGCTTTGTTAGCGCCGTTTGTGACAGCGGCTGTTGGACATGCCGATTCGGTAATGTGTCGCACGGGGATTGACATGGTACGATATCTGAATCACGATGACGGCGAAGCGAGGTGCTTTAAGCGCGATTGTCATGTTTGCGATGCTACTAGTATCATAAAAGATAGTCACGCGACGCGTTTCAAGGACAGCCAGGCAAGAAAATTGCGACAAAAGTAAAAAGAGAAGAACGAAAGCGAGCAGGGACAAGGAGCCAAGACAGAGTCCATATGAAGAAAGGCTAGCGGAGAATAAGCCATTGGTCAGCAAGGTTAATCCAGACCAGACTGAGAGAAGGCTAACACAGACGAATCACTTGTCCCTACGCGTTTAGAGAGTTTCAGGATATCTCTCGCTCACCTACGCTAGCAAAATCACAGAAAGCAAATCATGATGATTTGCCCATTTGTACAAAGTCGCTCAAGCATACTTCTAAGCCGGCATTCTTCCGGGTCAGCCTGAACGTCAATCTCTTTTGTTCCTTCCCAAAAAGCGAATAAAATAAAGTAGTTCACTATCAGAAGAAAAATCTTCGAATAAAACTTAATTTCCCGGCTCCAGACCTCGACATGATTACCCCCTGTTTTGCGATCCGACGTCTCTTTCTCTCACACACAAGCTTACTAAATTGCCTTTTTTTTTTACGGCAAAAGATCCTCATACTCCACTTCTCTCACCAACACTCATCATGGTTACCCCTTCTAATCATCTCAGCATGACATGTCACACCCGAACCCATCTGCCGTGCCCCCTCCCCTCAGAATAATGAGGCAAAAAAAAGGGGGTATGTGTGTGAGGGGAGAGAAGGTTCAGTCGCGCTCAGTCAGTCTCTCTCTATCACGTATCCAGTACCAAGATGACCCATGTTCTGTGCCGCCCCTATACTTCAGTGTCGTATGTATTATATGTACGGGTAATATGCCAACCACGACTAGCCGCAGCAGCGGCACCAGAAGCGGCCCCCCCCCTCTCTCAACACGGGGAATAGAGTGAGTGAGCAACAAGCCCCCCTCTCTCCTCCTCTTCCTTGCTCTTACCCGCCGTTTGCCCGTTTGCCCGTTTAGCCCTCCCTGCCTACCGTGCCGCATACCGTATACTCCGTAAACCACGTGCCTGCCATAGCTCTCCAACCCAATCATCCACACGGACGCGCAATATACAGTCCAAAAGATGATGCAAAGCAAAAGCAAAAGCAAAAGAAAAAGTGGAGACACAACGGTTCCCACCTCTCTTCCAACGGTCGGGAAGAGAAGGAAGGGAGAGAGGGGGGGGAGGGGGGGGGGGAGCGAAGCAGACCCACAGACGCATGTCATGTTCAAACAGGGTTGTTCCCTACAGGACCAAACTCATCTCACTCAACTCAACTCATGCATGCACGCATGCACGCTTGCTCGCTCTCGTATAGTTACGCCAACGTTTGGCTTGCTATGGTTTGGTAGAGACGTGTATGAGCCTTTTTCTTTCTGCTATTAAATCACCGTAGTTGAGAGTCACCCACCTTGTCCCGCGCAAGGGGGGGGGGAGGAGTATTGGCATGGCTCGTGGGGGAAGTGAACGGGTGGTCTGTCTGTCTGTCTATCGGCCTGTCGGTCTGTTTTGTCTGGACAAATGCCTGTCTGTGACTGGGTTGACCTTTGTTCGTTCAAAGGTTGATTTGTCACGAGAGAGACGACAGGATAGACGATATGCGTACGATTTGCCCTTCGTATCTGTCTCTCCCACTTGTCTTTCCAACAGCGGGCCCCCTTGCATCTGGGTCTGGGGCCCGGTGGGTGAAAGAATAAAGTAAGATTAGGCTACTTTGGTTATGTGAGATTTTGACTCGTGATGCGTTACGAAGTTTGACTGCCTGGGGAATGCATGCTTTTTCTTTTCTTCCTTTCTTTCGGTAAATGGACACAACTCGCTTCCCGTGTTTTCTTTTTGACTCGACTTGAACAAGCGAATCCATGAATGGAGCCTCACGGTTGTGTAATAGGGTGATGTGGGTAAATGAAAGGATCATGAGAAAAGAAACCATACATGTCTATTGTGAATGCATTTCAAAACAGTACCATTTATCAGTTCATATAATCTAACAATACTTTCGAACAGAATACTACCAGAGTAAAACATATCCGAAGACAAAACATTCATAACGAACAGAGAAAAAAAACTTCCCCTGGTGCCCATATGCATGCTCCGGAGTCATGCTTTTTACGATCCTTTCCTTTCCTCTGAGTTGAAATTTTTTTGTTTACCATGAGCGCCGACAGGGCTAGTATGCACAAAAGAAGACACACCGTTCCCAACAAACAAGTGGATGAGAGGAGACAGACATGAAGAGACAGGCTGGGGATTGTCTACAAGAGGTCATAACTTGCAGACGGGGGTATCAAAAGCACTGCTCGACTGCTACAAACGCTTGATGGGAATTGGGGGGGGCGATGCTCGAAAAGGAAACAGACGTTGGATAACAGGTGACAGCGGTCTGAAACCTAAAGCAGCCGATGTGAAACCTGGTTGGGAACAACGGCCGGGTTAATGGCGAAGGATTCAGTACCGGGTTAGAAAAAAAAGAGTGGACAACCCCGGTCGTTCGTAGGGGCACCCTGTAAGTGCCGAGAAAGTGGGTCGGGACAGCGGCTGCTTGCAACCAGGGCATCACAATTTCGGTGATGCGGCCGGATACTTCTTAAGGAGAGCCCTCGCGCCTCGATTTCTTGACTCTCTCGATCCTCTCGTTCCAGCGTCTCTTGCCGACGCGAGTCTCAAAGTGCGGAGCAACCTGGGTCACGTCTTGACCTTGGCCAATCATGCTGCTCCGCATCTTGTTGCGATAAGCATCCACTATCACACGGGTTAGTATATTTAATATACACGCACACAAAATGGCCAGTCACTTACAAGACTTTTGTAGAAACAATGTCCTTCCTGCAAAGACACGGCTCTGGCTCCAGCTCATACGGTATCCAAGGTCATTGAGAGTAATTTCCTTGGATCGCTTCGAACGAGTAAGGCGCGGCTTAGGAACACGCGCTTCGCCATCGAGTGTCGGCACTGGGACAATGGTAGAGCCAGCCAGGGGAAAGCTGGGGTCGTCTTCGACGTCCGGCTCATCGGCAAATACCTTGCTGCCACGAGGGCTCGCAGGGGGAGATGTCATTTGCATGGCGAAATAGCTGCGTGGAAACACAGAGTTAGACTTTCGGTACGAGTCGGGCATTTCTTCCATCTTGACGGTGTCGAGAGTGACTCGCACGCGGACCCTAGTTCCTCGTTGCGCATCATCCACCAGGATGAATTTGCGGCGCTTCGAGTCCGGTAAGTCGCCGAAAATGGCCAATTTGCGTTCTTCGTCGTCTTGCTCTTGCTGCTTTGAGACTGCCACACCCGACGCATGAGGTGGGGGTGGAGGGTGGCTCAATCCGTCGTGAATTGGTGGCATCCCGCTTGTTCCTGCAGCTGAATCGCTAGAGGGGAAGCTGGGGTAGAAATTCTGCGTGGTGCGCACGTCTGATGGTGAAGATTGCTGACCATTGGGCGCTTGGTGGTGATGAGTGTGAGATTCACCGTATTCATTGGCTGTACACAAAGAAAGTTAGCTTGCACATCCGAACAAATGGCGCATACTTGTCTTCCAATCATCCTGCGTATAACAAAACAACCATATGTGACTCTGACTACATGTCTGTGTGTGGGTGCGTGCGTGCGTATGGGTGTGTAGATGCATTACATGCATGAGGTGTGCGTGGTATCGAAAGGGGTATTACATCAAAGAGTGTAATAATATACATGCAGCGAAAGAACGACAAGAGGTATCATTTAACAACAACGACAACCAACAATAGCAACAACAAATTACGCTTTATCACATCACATCTGGTGAAACATACCGCTAACATCATCCGGTCCTCCGTGAGGCCCTCCTGGTCCATCATGGTGATGGTGCATCTGGGGACCACCCATTCCCATGTTTGGTCGAGGTGGTGCAGTGAGTCCGGCCGAGTTGGGAACGCCAGGTGCACCTGGTCCACCTGGTCCAGCCATGTGGTTACCATGTGTAGCCGTCTGGGCTTTCCTCGTGGTCATCTTGGCCATTCTGCGCACGCGACGACTCCTCAGGCGCGGGTCTTGGTTGCTGTTGCGCCAGCTGTCAACGGCTCGCTGAATGAGACCACGCTTTCCGCGCAGGCAAGGGTTGAGTTGAGCAAGGGCCCAACCAACCGTGTTGCACTCCGTCTCGTAGTGAAGACGGTTTCCCTTGTACTGATCCTTGGCGCAGCAGGCGCGTGGGTACACACAGTTCTCCGTCTTGAAGTCTTGAGGAAGCTCGTCAACATTGACCGACTCGACGTCGCAACGAATCGTGTACTCCATCTTGACCCTATCGCGAGAGTACTCAAATGCAATCCACTGAACGCCATTCTGGTCTTGTCGAACAACAAGAGGGGTAGTTGCAGGAATGGGACCAGGGGCAGCGTTGGGGTTGACATTGGGCCCTCCTGGGGGACCAGCGTGCATGTTTGGAGTGCCGACGGGAGGGCCTTGAGGTGGAGCTTGAGGCGGGCCCAATCCCGATGGTGGCCTCTGGAGTGGCGTCTGTGACATTCGTGGCTTTGGGCTTCCGCTCATGCCTGGAGTCTGAGGATGGTGCTGGTGCTGGTGTTGCATCTGCTGGTTTTGCTGGTGAGACATGAGAAGAGACTGTGTTGCCATTGGCTGCTGAGGCGCACTCGAAGGGTGCTGTTGGTAAGGCGACTGCTGGGGTACTGGGGCCGAAGCATATGGAGTATAGTACATGGACTGAGGCATCTGGCTAGGTGGTTGGCCGTAGATGGGCCTTCCATGCTGGTCATGCTGAGGCGATTGAACAGAAGCAGGCGAGTTTGACTGCGGGGTATGATATGAGATGGGTGGGTATCCGCCCCGATTCATCGTTGCGGCCGCCATGAGCTCTGGGGTTTCTGGGAACAGGTCAGAACAGGTCAACGCGTTTATTTTGATGGAAGGACACAAGCGGGGGGCATCCAGGTCTACCCGTCATAAAGGCGACTACACCCACACAGGCACTTGGGCGTGCGCGCGCGCCTGCACGCGTGCATTGACACTGGACATGCTGGAGCTGAAAGGCGAGAGAAAAAGAAGCAAAGAATAAACAGAGACATACCTGACGAGGAATAGTTGCTGGGAGCACTGTTTGTGCTGTAAGGGCTGGGGTGGTGCTGCGAATAATAAGGGACCTCCTGCTGGGGTTGCTGCTGCTGCTGCTGTTGCTGCTGCTGCTGTGGAGGCTGGGGTTGTTGCGGCGGCGGCGGTGGCGGTGGCCCTTGCTGTCCTTGGATCTGCTGGATGTAGGGCGATTGGTGCTGAGGAGGGCCTTGGGGGGTTGGGTGTTGCGGCGACGGGTAGTGTGCCTGTGCCGGGCTCTGAGAGGGGACCGACTGATGGGGAGATTCGGGGTGGTGCTGCTGGTGCTGGTGTTGGTGCTGGTGGACCACGCCGGGTCTAGGATGGTGCACCGGAAGGTGATTTGGCGGTGGCAAGCCCTGTGCCGAGTGTGGGTGATGCTGCAAGACAAGACCAGGTCAGTAAGGCTGCAGGCGCAGATAGTATGTGGGCGGTTCAAAGAAAGAAAGAAAAAAAAGGATAATATCAGGGCTTCCGAAAAAGTAAAAAAGATGGAAAAGCAAGCGGTGGTAGTGGTGATCGGTGCAGGGAGTGGCAGCAAAGAAGCTTGGTAGTTGGTGGGGTGGGGAGCAAAGGCTCAAGTGGGGAGAGGGGCGGTGGTTGGCTGGTAGGCTAGGGTGCAAGTGTAGGGGCAGTGATGTGCTGCAACAAGACCTAGGCGAGGGGCAGGGTCTCAAAGGAAAGGGCAGGAGGGTAGGGTAGGGTACGGTTTATAGGTTAAAGAGGGCAGGTAGGGCAGGCTAATGAAGGCAGGATGGAGCAGACAGCGCAGACGAGCGGTGGGAAGCGTAGGGCTACTACGCTGGCGACCGGGGTGGGCAGCTGGCCGTTGCGTGACAAGAGGCGGCGGACTGGCGGCGGACTGGCTTCAGAGCAGACCAGGACAGCGACCGTCGGGCGGACAGGGGGGAGGGATGTAGAGGGGAGAGCAGGGCAGCTTGGCAGGAAGGGCGTACCATGTAGGCCAGAGGCCGGCGGCGGCGGAGCTGGGGTTAAGGTGGTTGAGAGAGAGAGAGCAGAGAGAGCGTATGTGCGGTGAGCGGAGGCGGCGTGCAGTGGCGGCTGCAATATGCAAAAGGACGCGAGGATGAAGCTGCCAACGGGCGCGACGGTTTGGGGGCCCAGGACACGACGCGGCTTCAGAGGCGCGATGGTCGAAACACCAACGGTCGAGGATGGGCGTCGGGGTTGTTTGGGTTTCGAGGGGAGCAAGCGAGCGAGTGGGTGGATGGGATGCGGGAGCGAGGGTGGTGCGGTAGGGGTGGACGAGCAAGGCAGGCAAGGAGCAAGAGTCGACTCACCATCTTCAGCGACGCTACCGGCGCCTGGTCTTCCTTATAGTTGCGGGCCCTATCTGGCATTTCTGGCTGCGACATTGTGGTGATTGCGCCGTGCAAAGTCGACGACGAAGGATCCGGGCGGCGAGGGTCCGGGCGTGGCGGCCATGGACGAGGATTGCGACGAGATGCAGTAGCGTCGCCTGCGCAATTTCAGGCGCAGGCCTGCCCGCGCTAGTCCCGCCCACGGCCTGGGCGTGTGTCGTTAAATCAACCTGGAACCGCCCCCTGTCCCCTGTCTGCGCTCGGACACAGGTCCTGTTTCGTCCGCCCAAGCCGCGCGCGCACGACTCGGGCATCGTGTCCATTGTCGAGCGATCGCCGCCCGACGCCTGTCCTGTGGAGAGGGAAGCAGGGGGTGTGAGCGCTCGAGGGGGCAGCCTGCGGAGCGTGGCACACAGGCGTCGTCGCATCTTCCGACACCCCTCACGTGACTTGCCATACGCATAGCACGTCGCGACTGCTGTAGTATGATTGCTGAGCGCGACGCGTCGCTGCTGCTGTTTCTGCTGCTGCTCTGCTGCTGCTCCTGCTCCTGCTACTGGTGGCGCCGGCGTCGGCCAAACAGCGCCAGCAGGTGGGGAAGGCGCATTGGGGGCGGTCAAAGCCTGGCGTGCGCTCCTTCTATTTTCATCTCTTGTCCGTTTCGTTGCGTCACGCCAGACGCGCTCTTTCCTTTCTTTCTCTGCACGGCGCTGTGCTCCTCTGCGCTGCGCTGCGCTGCTCTGTTACTCTCCACCGCGTGCACCCGCGTCGAGGCAGGCACATGGCCTGCGTACTGTGGCTGCCGCCATGGATCGCGCCTGCCCCCCCGCTCGGCTAAATCCTTCGCGATGGCCAGATGGGCACTGGCAGGCTGGCAGGTAGGCAGTAACGACCCCACGGTACTTCCCTTACTCCCATGCCGCCGGCCTCCCTCTGTAAGCAATCCCGGCTTCATACCATGTAAGCCCCGGCCCTGCTATAGCCATGCGCGATGCGATGCGATGCGACCTGCTGCTTCCGCCCTCTTTTCATTTCGCCCCTGCAGACGTCCCATCCTCACCCTCAGATCGCTGCGCGCACCCTCCGCGGCCCTATCGTACGCGTCACTGGCCTATTCTCCCACAGTTTTGCCGCGTCCTGTGTATGGTCTCTCGTGTGCCCTGTTCTCGAGCCCAATTCACCGCCGCTAGTCGACCGTTTTAGCAGTTGCACCACCCCACTCGCCCCACATACCTCCTCGCCATTGGCTGCTGCCGCCGGTGAGCCAGAGCAAGAGCTTGTTCCAAAAAAGCCACTCAACCACAACACGGCCCTGCCTCCAACGTTGCCCGCCCTCACTGGCCGGTGCGTACCCTCTTGAGATCGGCCACACACCTTGCTCGTCGCGGCAATGCTTCTCGGGAGCAGCGTCATGGGCGGCCTGCTCCTGCTCCCACCGCCGCTGATCAGCCCTGGCACGTTGCTTCTCGCTCCCATGCTCCCTCGCCCTGCCTGCGGAACCATGGCACCGAACTCACAAACATCTGGCCTCGCCTCAAGAACCGAAGGGGGGAAGGGGGGAAGGCAGCCTACACCTCCATGGCCTCATGTCCATTCATGCCAAACCACCCCCGTCAGCCCTGCCCGCCGTCCGCACGCTTCCTCGTCAGCCGGCGCTGGGCATAGTATTACCTGTTATGGTGTGCCTATGATAAGTTAAATTGGCATTTATGCTCACCACACGCACTACGCCTGAAGAAACATTTGCTGCAACAATGGGGGCGAATAGCCGCCGATGCCCATTATTACAGCTGCAAATTCCTGTCTGCAGTAACGCTAGAGCCGACAACAAACGTCCCGTCTCGGTGCATTAACTGCTTCGCGTCCCCTTTTCCCTGATTACCCGTCCCGACGCTGGTACTGGTGCTGATGCTTTTTTTTTTCTCTCCCAAAACGGGCAGCCATCAGCTGGATGCCGACAGCCGTCCTGGGCGATGCGCTGCTCCCAAGACTAACGCAGGTTCATGTCCAGTGTCTTTCTGTGGTTGACAGGCTTCGAGAAACGCGTTCCATGGGAAACACTGCGCGCGCCGTCCCATGTCGCGAGCAACCACTCCCTGTCGCGATCGCGGACATGGGACCTGGGTTCGTAAATGTTCCGAGCGAGCGTTCGCAGTGCGGAGAAACCCTGGAGGGCGCGCGCGAGCATGCTTGCTGGCCTTGCTCACGACCAGGGAGATAGGTCAGGTACCGAGCGAACATCAACTCTATTCCAACGCCGCTTGCTCTGTCCATAACACTCATCAGGCACTACACATGACTGACTGCCAAATGGCTGCCGCACGCGGCTGGCCATGCATCCCAAGCCATCCACCTGAACTCATCTCGCACACGTCGATGCACTCGACAACGATAATTGCCGTTGCTTTTGTGCACGCCGAACTCTCCCTGAACGCATTCAACACTTGGTCCGCCACGGCGCCTTTTGGACGCATTGACGGCCGACCATGCTTGCAGTAGTCGCACAGCATGTGGAAATTCTCTTGTCGATCTTATAAGCGATTTTTGGCACGCATGCCGTGTTACATCGGCTTTCTCTTCATTGTCCACTTGCGACGGCTACTCGTTTCTGCTCCTCCGCACTGTAGCGCAAAACACGGGCTGACGGGCGACGTGCAGCTAAAAGACCGTCAGCTGCTTTGGCTCCTTGACCGACTCGTGCGCGTCGCTTGCTCCCCTTGTCCTACCACACCCACTCCCACACCCACCACTCGAATCCTGCTTGCACTGGCTTGTTTTTGTTGGATACCCGCGCCGTTGGCTGGCTTAGCTGGCCGTTGCGTGCGGATGCGTCGCTGACAGGCCATGGACACGCTTGAATGCCTGACTCTGCTCATGACCGTTGTCCACCCGCGGGAAGCAGGGGTGCAGGCCTGCTCAATAACGGTCGACGATCACAATGGACAAGCTGTGCAATGCCTTCCGCACTTGGATCCGACTCGTCCCGTTGGGCCTCCTGTCTAGCGCTCACTACTGAAAGAAAACAGAAAAAAAATCACTACACACCACCACTACTGGCCGCTATGTGCATCGACTAGTGTATAGCTCCGATTTGCCCCACCATGCATCTGCCCATTGTAGGAGTTCAATATCCTTCAGACCTGCCTTATCTGGCTTGCTGAGAAGAAAAGAGAAAAAAAACAATGCACAGAAACAAAACAAGGCATCATCATCATCACCCCAGCTACTCTGTATCGGGAGATTTGCTGCTTATCGAGCATCAAGACTTGTGCTAGGCATTTTTGGTAGTGATCGGCACGTAAGCCCCAGGTCGCAACAATCTTTGCAAAGAATGCGATCATGTCTCTACCCACGGACGCTCTCGCGCAAATGAGGTTAGGGCCGTGGTAAGAAGTCTAGGCCACTGTCGCTGATTACGCTTGCACCGGCAGATGTGAGTCAACGGCAAGAAGGCAATGGCTTGTTACCGCCAGCCTTTGGCAACGACCGAGTCTACACATAATACATACCACTAGTTTACTACGTACATACCGATATCTAACATGTAGGTAATCTGTGGATCTCAAACCCCCAAGCCACGAACGCGGTGCGAAGATCGCCTGGGCCCCTCGACCTTGCTTCCCGCCGCCTGCCCTTGAGGGTTGCTGGCGATTCCAGCCTGCGAGGGTGTCGGATCCCCCAACTTGCACGGTAATCCAGCTGACCAGGGTGCTTGTTTCGCATCGGGAAATTCTCAAGCAAAGTCGGCTGCCGAACCCGAGGACCTATGAATGCGCGCGATCGTATTCAGAAGCCATGACACGGTCACCCAATGTCGCCAGCCATGTGCCCCTCCGGAAAAAAATTACTCACTCTTTCACTCGTGCTTTGAACAAGCCCATTTCTCCAGCCGAGTTTTCAGTTGCAAACGTTACTGCATAAGCGGCATTTCTGACAGGCGGCACAAATTTCCTCATTGGCTCGACACTTGCCGGCTTTAATCATGAGACGAGGTGGGCCGTCCCATCCCTGGCGATATGTCAGACTGGCGACAAGGACATGCTGGTCTCCCGCACATACCCTGTGCCTACCCTCCCTGGGCGCAAATTCCAGACATGGGCTGATTCCTGCAGCAAGTCATCGATGAGGCCAAGCTCCCTCTTCAATGATGTCAATAAGCGCTAGCTTCCGAGTCGCTGCAGCAGCCTGCGACAACCGGATCTGGTCCCACCTCGGCTCGCCAGTCTTCTAGGCTCATCCCTGCGCATCCTATCTCATGGTAGGCTGGCTGCTGCCGTTCCGTTTAGACACCAGTATACACATGGTAAAGTCCATTCATAGTAGTGTATGTATGTGTGTTACGCTCGACGTGTTCGCAAAACCTACCGCGATACATATATCTACTCCAAGTGTGCCGCGGAAGACCAAAATTCGTTGATTCGCCCAATCATACGCGTGTCCCCGATTAATCATTCCGCGACAGACATAGAATACAGTGTAAACACCGGAGCATTTACTAGAAACGCGTCGCAAACTACGCCATCGACTCGAATGTCCTTCTCAGCCCACTTGACCCTCCATCCCACCATTTCTTTTTTGAACGCCTATCAGACTACACATGATAGCCGTGGGCGAGAAGATGGCAATGCGCACTTGTGAGTGGTCCAAGTCTACTTTCTTTGTTTCTTTTTGCATATGTACTCAATGCCACATTGCATACACCCCTGCCTGATCCTTCAAGAAGCAATCCATCAGGTGCATCGCATGGCTGATCCGAACTACGGCAGCTTCGGGCCTTTTTGTAGAAAATCGTACGCTCCTCCTCCGCAAACATTGCCCAAACGAAGTTGGCAGCATTTGGTCTTCATCATAGAGCGAGAATAGTGTTGGCAAGTGGCCTCTGCACGTGTTTCACGATACTAGCGGCCTTCTAGCGGCCTTCTAGAAGCCATCTTTTACTAATTGTACTCGCCCATGTCCTGTTGATGGATTATACGCGCTACTCCAGTCAGGCAATTTCGCACAACAGCCTCAATCTTCATGTCATCATCCCGCGCTTGGCGAATTACCTCGTCTAGGTAGTGTCGCGAGTCACGATGACTAGATTTAGAAGTATCTGCTACTATGGTCGCTTTCTGTAGCGCGGCCTGTGCAAGAAAGAAAAAAACGACAAGGCGCCATAGTCGGTGGCCCTCCCTCCCAGAGTACACGTAACTCACCAACGTCCCACAGACCTGATCTTCGCCGCCATGTCCATTTCCTATTCGGGGGACCCTCTGGATGCGATTACCGGATGGTATGCCCCACGCGCCGTAGCGTGTAACAAAATATATCAAGCGATTCAAATGGGTCGACATAAAGTCGCTCCACCACATATCCGAAACTTGGGAAAAATTGCCCCAGCCACCTCGATTTCAAATCCTGTTGTCTTCTAGACCCTTTGATCCGGGACTTGGCAGTAATACTCAAGACATGTAACGAGTTTACTCATCGAATGATTGTCCATAGTGGTCAGATTTACGCAGGACGCTAGGAGACTTGGACAAGATCAAGCCTTGGGTTGCTTTATTATTTTAAGGTTTCACTAAACGTTGACTGACATGTCGGAGAACTCGCTCAAACACGCGTTTCACGATCTCAACATGGATTGCCAGCCCAAAAAATGGGCGCCTGGCCCCTTCCCCCGTGACAAACAGCGCAGTGATGGTAACTGGGATATTGCCGGTAGCCGCCTTACACACATGGCCTTTGAGCTGTGTCCGACCAGGCTCCCCTAGCCATGTCCGGGATCGAAAATCGTGCGATCTTTCTTCCGTCCGCACGAGAGTCCCGCTCGGTAGCTATTGGTAGTCAAAACTGTCGTGTTCAAATCCGTACAGGGTTGTTCCCCGGATGCGCGCCGACGACGACCTAGGGTCCGGCTTGTGGGAGGGCGCAATCATGGTTCCAAGCAAAAGAAGCAGATAAGAGGCGCGTGACGGCTCCTTCTTGACGGATGGTGAACGGCTCGGTGAGAAGGCTTTTTGGCAAACGCACAACAGTGACATATTCTCCGAGCTGAGAGAGCATTCCACATGGCGTGTAAAGCTACCATGCTTCGAGGTCCTCGCTCCGCCTGCTCCATTTTCCTACATTTCAAGTCCCGAGAGTCCCGAGAGAGTGGTCATTAGGCATTTGGGCTCATCAATTTGCCTAGACCTTCATCACAGCCCCTCCCCCCTTCTCGTGTACCCACATTACTAACCTCGCAACAACGTGATCAGCTCCTGTACGTATGTAACGTCTCGTTTTCATCTTGGATCGACCCTCGCTGTCGGGTAACGGTATGCGATTGTTGCCCAACAAAACTGGAACTGCCTTATTCTTCTCCTTGCCCGTTTCTCACAAAGCCTATCCTTTCCAATCGGCCCAGCTCAACGGACGCGTCACACGCCCCCCCTCCTCTTTCCCCCTACAACCCAGTCAGCCAGCCCCCGGTTATGCCAAGCGATTTTACTAAAGGATCAACAAACCTGATGCTGTCATTCGGGCCTGCCGCACTCTTCCGAGGCGTCTTTGGGCGCGTATAGAGACCCACCGTAGAATGTTAAAGATAGAGACAGAAGAGAAGAAGAAAAAAATAAGTGAAGCGAGTGACGTGCAAGTGTGCGGGGAAAGTTCAAAAAGTGAGTTGGCAGTAAAGACACACTCATTGGTAGTCATCTGTAGCAGCGTGTTCCTGGTCAATGGGACTGCCGGGGTGGTTGGTTCGAACAAGGGCAAAGACAGCTGAACATGTGTGCGTATGTTTGTAGGATGTAAGCCCGTGGGGGCTGATATCAACACTCTTTTTTTCTGTGGGTCTGAACGCAAGCAGGCAGTTGACCCAGGCAAAAAATGTCAGCCTTCTCTCCCCCCAGCAAAACCGAACTTGGTAGTAATCAAAACAACACTCAACAAATGAAATCCAATAGAGAGAAATGAGTCAAATGAAATTTGCATCTTACACAGGCTGTCAGATAGCCAAACTTTAGTTCTCGTGGCGTAGAGTCCAGCAATCAAGCACACGCAAATCTCCGCAACCATGTCCAAGCCCAACTTGCTCTTCCTTCATTCCTTCTCTCTACTATCTCTCTAGACGGAGCACACCGGGGACACTAAAGGCCGTATCTCGGTCTTAGTTCTTCACTCTCTTTCTCACGCACTGCCCACTACCGCGTTCACCTTCCCCATGCCCCCTTGTCCGCGTCCGTGTCAGATGCCATGAAAGGCAGGGCAAAGTAACGTACGAGTGACAAGACCAAAAAAATCAAGAGGTTGGGCAACAACAACAAAAACAATAGGGACACCCCAGTACAAAACATCCCAGTCAAGGGTCGCGCGCGCACGCACGCCTCCTACCCCAGCGCCCATCATCAATATGACTAATCGGGGACTCGGTACTGTATAGGTACTGTACCGTGCTTTATCCGTCCCTTCCCCTCCGCCATTCGGAGGTTGAGCCGGGGGCCATGGCATATACTGTACGTATTGTAGCAAGATGGACCGGGGGGGTGGGGGGGGGAGGGGAGGATGTGTTTGTATGGGTAAAGTTTGACGGTCCAGGAGTGGGCAGGTGTCTATCTCGGGAATAGTTGAAAGAGAAAGAGATATAGACACACGGACATAGCGTCAGGTTCAATAGACAATAGTGGCATGATTTTTTTTGGCTTTCTCTTTCCCTTTCTTAGTAGGTTGAAGGGGGCTTGGACTAGCTGGGTTGTTGTGTCGGTGGGGTTACATAGTTGACATGTGAGTGAGAGAGAGCCTCGTACATACGTTCTTGGCCCCCAACTCAAATTCCCTCCTCTTCCCCGGCGGAATAGCCCCGACGAGCGAGGCAGAAGGAAGAGGGGAGGGAGAGGGTGCGGCGGAAGGGAGGCCCGCTGTAGGCCCTGGGCCTGCATGCAGATCGTATGGCTGGGGGGCTGGGCCTGGAGTCGTGTGTCTCATCAGTGGGCAGATTTACGTGTGTAATGTACGGGGGGTATGTAGCCAAGTTGGGGACATAGGCAGATAACAAGATGGTCGATCGGAACCTCACGGTAGTGTCTCTCTTTGGGGGTGGGCACTGGGCAATACGAAAGCGACCTGCGTCCTCCCCCTTGTTTATGGCGCGGAGATTTGGGGTGAGACTTCATTGGGGGGAGTGAACACGGTTCTTTGAGAGAATTTCGGAGGAGCCGAGTTCATCGTGCTTGTAGTTTGTAAAAGGAGTGCAAATATTCTCTCTCTACGCTCACTTGCATGACCATGTCTAGCTGAAAGAAAAGTTTAATATGATGCTTCTTGTCATCTCTTACCAGTGTTTTGTATAGAAACGCGTAATTCAGCTCTTACGCACTAACGTAAGGCAGACAGACAAAATAAACAAGGTTCTGGGGTTCATCTGGCGTGTTGGGGTAGTTGGCCTTGTGCCCGATTACTTTCGTCTCGACTCCGTCGATCACAGAGTCATGCATTACGTGAGCTGAGGGGGAGGTGGAGTCTACTCCGATGGTACGGAGAGAGAAAGAGAACATGTGATGGTTGGCCAGAAGCGTCGATGAATTTCACTGCCATGCTTGATTATGAGGGTTTGATTGTGAGACAATCCAAGGCGCCAAGGGAAACATATCCAAATACTGTCTCACTGTTTTTGTTGTCTCGGTCTTGTGTGTGCTATCTGAGGGGTGGTCTGGCGTCACAGAGAGTTACATTCTCCGCGGAACGCAGAACAGCTTCTGCGCGAAAGCTGGCGTCTCGCAACGCAGTTATGACACGTCTCAGACTTGACTAGGTCGGTGAACCTGCGTTGTTTGTGGATTTGTGTGTTCGATTCTGGTTTAGAGGCAAGGATCAGGCTTCAGTGGAAGACAAAAGATACAGTGTGAAGAGCCATGTGAAGATTGCAATGAAACGGTTGGGTCAGATGGCTACACGTGTGTTTAGCTGCGTCTGCACACATTCTATCGCCGTAGCTTGCATTCGTTGATCTTCCCCTTTGATATTACCAATATTCATGCACGCAAAATCCCTCACACATAGTGTTCAGTCTTACACAAATTTCTTGATAATCTTGTTCATCTTGTCTATTTGCTGATTCTACTTTCTCTGGTAGACTTCACGTGCTCTCCTGTGACCTGATCTTCAGCTGTGTGTTGACAAACGCGTTCACGATGCGTTTAATAGCCTGTAGATTACTAAATTCAGATCAATGTTAGATTGTTCAGATCTATTTCGATTTTCATATAGAGCTGATGAACAAAATACATCTATTGAAATGATAACTGCTGATCGTGAGTTCACGGTAGTCTCTTATGAAGATGAAGATGAAATTTTAATGTAGGTATAGGAGTCTTGTCTAATTCCCAGACCTAAACCAGTGTATACTGATCGAATGAGCGCCCTGCTCCTAGGTTAGCACTTATATGGCCACGTGTTCTTAACCATGACGCATTTTCAAATCTGCTTTTGATTTCATATGTACGGGTTCTCTGATGCTACCAAAGTGATTTCGTTGTAAGTAATTCTTGGATATGACAATCGGAACTGGGGCGTAAGCAGAGAGTGAAACCCCCTTCACAAAAAGGGAAGATTACAGCCGCTGTTGGTTGTATTGGAGTTGATTTCATGTCCATCAGTGAACTGGGTTGGTGGGGTTGGGTAACTACAGTTTGTTCCGATTCCAACTCTGACCTACTACATGATAGTACAAGCGTCTATATGTTCAAATGAAATCTACATAATAATCAACCAAAAACATGAGCAGTCTTGAACTGTTGCCAATCCAATCCAATGCCATCTGGGAATCGATTGTCCTTGTAGTCCGTTTGAGTGCCCCGCAGTCGTCAAAACCACAGTATTGGGATATCCTGAATCATCCAAGCTCGACGACAGTATTTGCTTAGATTGGCTGCCACTTCTGGTAGTGTCACAGTAGACCTAGATGATATCATTGAAGCCTCTTGTCTGTATCGTCACTTTTATGTTCCTTCGCTACTTCACTGAAGCTACTCCCAAAGGGCTCTCCATGTCTGCGTCTCGCAGGAACTGTCTCCAGTTCTCTTTTGACATGCTCACAAAATTTGACTTGCGAATTCTGGCATTTTCCTTGTAAGCCTCGCGGCCCATTTTGTGCTAATTGCGGGGATCACTTGAATTCTTCAACTAGACAATCGTTGATCTGGGGGTTCTTGAATATTTGAATTTAGTCTTACAGCAACAAATCGAACCATTTGAAGCTTAAACCAATGCTGTCATTTTCAGATAGACTGCGTGACCAACCCCCACATTTCCATGGCCATTGCTATATTTTCTCTTATCTTCCATGATCCATCGTATAGTACACATGTTTGATCGTATGACATACACCAAGGCCATTAGTAGACTTGGTTCAAGAACATATGCGAAACAAAATTTTGACCAGAAATAAACGTGCAATGCAAGGTATTTAGGATGAATCCAGGTATATTGAATCAGATACCCTACTAACAGTCAATAGCTGCCATGTTCTTAAGTGCGACATAACGCTTTATTGAACATTGCAGCGAACTGATTTTCTTGGTTTGAAAATAGACGTTTTTCTCGATTCACCTGTACCTCGTATATGGGTAGGTCTAGTCGATCTCGTAGAACGCTTCCTTCTCTTTCACAGCTTCTACAAGAACACACAGCGTGTGACCCTGTGTGTTCTGTACACCTGCTTCTCGGGACTCCATCTCATAGCTGGAACTGGAGTATACGTTCGAATCCAGTATGATTCTAGTATACCATCTCCAAAGAGTCCTTCTATGCCGATTCCCCTGTATCATTGATGCATTAGAGGCGCCCACGGCGCTGCCGAAGCTGGTGTTAAACCTCTTAACGATATTCATATCTTGTCCTTTCCTTCTTCACAAATACTTCTTCGCTGCTGTAGCCACTCTTTGCCTAAATACTGGACTTTTGATAACCTCTCCGTTTCCAACTGCAAAGAATGGGTTCATGATAGTCTTGACCCATGCCTCGTACACATCAACCATAAAGTTCTTGACCGCCTCCTCTGTAGCAGGACTATTCGGGTTGTACAGCCCAGCGCCTCCGCCGAGTGCCGCTCGCCCACCTGCCAGGCTTCCTCTGGCGCCTCCAGCGCCTCCACTCGTGAGTCCCAAACTTTCATCGCGTGGCCGTGTGAGAAGCAAAAACCGCGTGTTTCCACCTGTTATCCAACAGGATACATAACAGTTCTGGTATTTGTCGATGTGCTTCAGATACATGGGCGCGGAGCCACTAGAAGTAGAGGGACCCCATTGGACTTCTTCTACTATGTCGAGGGCAGAGTGTAGGATAAACGGGACAAGAGCGCGCTCGGATGGTGTGTAATTCGCTACACCAGTTCCGCCACTGCGGGATGTGCCAAAGTCATGGGTGAAGAGAGGAACGTCCAGAGGCGAGAGTATGGAGAATGTATACGACATGGTTGTGTGTAACAATGCGTGTGGGAATGCGCTTGGTTTCGTGGGTTGGCGCTGACTCAAATGATAGGCGAGCTTTACAGTCCCCCGGTCTTTTGCACGCTTTGTATGAGCGAAGGGCGCCCTCAAGTCTTCGTAAATCGTAAATTCGTAAAGTCGGTGGTGGAACGGTAGCTGCACGAGGCGTGGAGTGGTGCTCAGCTTCCCCACGCTAACCAGGATATTCGCCAAGAAGTCCGCGGGAGTGTCTGCGCAGAATATCGCAACTTCAGTTGCGCATGCCTAGTCTCGCATCTCCCACAACACAGCATGTTCGGTCCTTTCCGCCTCACAAATCCACTATCTGGTGGCCTACTATGGTGCGTCTCTCCGCAATCAATTTTCCCGTGCAATCGCCCGCCTCTGTCGCCGAACCTCGGTCGCCATCGTCTTCATCATTTCTCAGAGATTGTGTCTAAAAACTGTATACTGACGCGAGCGTAGGAAAGTGCCATGGCGGCTTTCCAGGCACCAAAAATACCGTCATCGTGAGCGCCTGCGACATGTCGATTCTGTTGTCTCCACCCTTGATACCGCACTACGACGAATGGGCCAAAGCATGAAGAAGGTGGAGCGCTGGAAGACTGAGATGCCAACCGAGCAGGAGATGCTACCAAAAGACAAATACACTGTTTTCGACCGGAAAGTGAAGAGGTACAGAAAGGGAATACATAGTAAGTGGTGCATGCTATGTCATTGGACAACACATACGATGGGAGAAGAAAACTCAAGGATGTGGAGAATTATCTACGAATGTGTTCTAACGATATGCAGAGGTACCAAAGTGGACAAGGGTCAGCCAAAGGCTCAATCCCCCAGGTTTCTAGATGGTTATCGCAACAAGGAGCGGCGAACGAATGTATATTTCATTGTAACTATACAGACTGCAGCACACACGGTGCCACAGCAAGGTGGAATGGCAGTATATATGATCTTACCACCTCGCAAATGTATGACCTCGGCTTCACTGGACTTAGCTATGGTTGCAGAGATCTTGCTTGGTGAAGTACTCTCTGCTTGCGAGGTGCAATTATTCGGGTTCTTCAGAAGCGCAGTATATTTAACCTTTACTCATGCAAGACATTACTCTCCGCTCTACCTACATTACAACCGTGAACCCTTCAAACACCCACAGAGGTACAACAATTAGTAAAAGATGTCCAAAGCACTTACTCCCCCAAGGACTCCAGGTGTCTTAGCTTCTTCCTCCTTCATTAGAACAGCATGCCTAGCTCATTAGAGTCAACCAATCCATCGAGTCCGAACCCTTGAGCATTCCATCCCATGTCGAGAGGGAGAAATCCGTTCCAAAGGGCTGCATCATCTGGAGCGGCATTGTTTCCACCACCATGTACAGCAAATTCATTTACAGCACTCAAATCCGTCCATCCAAAATCACCCATTTGTTCCGTGATTGCTGGACTTTCACCAGTTCCATTACTGCTGGCTTGTGGACTGGGCTGATGGCCAAGTACCGGGTGTTGTGGGAAGCCATTCTGATCCACTGGCGTACTGGCAATATGCGTACCAGGATGGTGGAATGATGACCGGCTTGTTTTGTCTTTCCTCGGTACCTTGGCCCAGAGCAATTTGAGGAGCTGAGAGTAACGAGACCCAGGGTGTTGGATGCCACTTCCAGACCCCACTGCGCTGCGTTGAAGACGTGCTATGGTCTCGTTAATCATGGCTCGAATGGCACGATCCTCGTCTGCGCTAATGACACCTGTGCAGCGGGCACGGTAGAGGAAGACACCCGCATAAACAAGGTAGAGGTAATACCGAAGTGGCATGAAGCGCAACGAGCGCTCAGGATCTACAAAATTATTGACAGTGGTGAGGATCGCCTTTGCAGAATCAAGGCCTTCATAGATGAAACGTGCATCGCCCACGGCTCCTACATTATTCACAAATACACGCTGGGGGGCCTGCATACGACCCATACCATTGTTGGCTGGACTAGCTGCAGCAGAATCGGCAGACGTGGATGAAGGCAGAGCTCGAAGAACAGTAGCTTGAAAAGCAAAGGCATTGGTGTACAAACGCAGATAGTCGTACGACATGAGCAGGCATGCTTTGAGAGGTGGAGAGCATGTCAGGGTGCCCCATACACTTTTCCAGCCGTACATTGCTGATCGAAAGTCGTCGATGAACTTGATGTAGCTGCCGCTCATTTGTGAGCGAAAACTCGAACTAGGATTCGAGTATAGTGTGTCGTGAACATTGCTAAAGAGCTGCGTGAGTTCTAGATTAGCTTGAAAGATGGAGGCGTGGTCCTCTTCATTTGGACTCTTGGGAATCAATGAGGGGTAGTCCTCTCGTCGCAGAGTGGTCAAAGGTCCAGGACCGCGAGACCAGAATGCTTTTCCGATCCTGATGCTAATATGACGATCAGAAACATATGCTGCCGTCCAGATGAGACGCTTCCGATGGTGATCTTCGTCCTTGTTTTGATCCACGAAGCGGAAGGAATATTTATCTAGCGCGAGAAAGTACGCGGTTCTTAGCGCAAGACCGACATGCATCCAGCTCTCTTTGTCTTCTTCTCCTTTGCCAACTTTTCCGGAGCCACGCTGGGTATATGGTGCCCATTCAGCAAGGATCAGTAGAGCCTCCACTGCTTCGATGCCTGCCTCACCTCCCGCAGCGAGTGCAGAGACTAAGCTCTTCATATGTTCGGAGCATGCTTCATATATGTGCGGCTCGTCAATCAGGTCTTTGGAGGCGATCAAGAGGATGGCCGTAAGGAGATGTTGTTCTTTGTTCACCATGTCAGCGAGACGGGATGTCTCGAAAGCATGGGCTGGAGCAAGAGGGTAGAATGGATGGTATTGCTGTTGGTATCGGACAAGCAGCTGGCAGAGAGAATGGACGGTAAGGATCCCTCGATCCAACAGCGGATACGAGAAGGAAATGGACGGCGCGGGCATGCTCAGAGATGAACCTCTGGGATGTGATACGGCGTTGCCATTCTCATTGTTCTCTTCATTCGAACTCGTTTCTCCAGCGACTCTGGCCAGTATTCCCAGGGCGTCGGATGGATTTTGAAGATTCGAGAAAGGAAGCTCATCTGAATTGGACGAATCTGATTGCTGCCTCTGAAGTTCGTCTCCATATTGCTGTGTTCCAGTATCTTGTGACCATGTTGTCCCAAGGTTGCCCAGCGTATGGAAACTTCTTTCCGGTGCGTTCGCAGGAAGCGCTGGCAACGGCTGTTGCGGCTGAACTTCTGGCTGCGACTCTGACGATAGTTGTGACTGCGGTTCGTCGACGCGTTTCTTTTTTCGCTCCCTTCTTCCGCCGCGATTGCTACCACCAAGTATGCATTCAAGATTGTCGCGCTTGCATCGAAGGCATGGTATCGAGTTATTCGAGTCACTGTAGCATTATGTCAGATTCAAACTGGTAGGTTGATCTCCATCATCAGCCGATCGATGAGACCTGGTCCTCAGTGGTGAGAGGCGCCCACGCTGGACTTTGCGCATGCGCATACTTCGTTTCTAAGACAGGCTGCGAATCAACATAACAAGGACTTACAGCAAACACCGACTCTTCCTCTTTCTGCAGTTCAAGCATGCGATCTGCGTTCTCTTGGCCTTTGAGGCTTCATCTTCATCCGGGTTGGCGGCTGCCTGCGCGCCGACAGGCTGTTGTGGGGCATTTGGTTCCATGCCTCATTTCGAGTGGGTAGCTGGTGTCGGTGTTTGAAGCTGTCGGGGACTGGGGGGAAGATGCGGAGATGCTGGCGTCGGTTGTTGCTCGTGTTTCGGGCCGAGCTGAACTCGATGGTGGCGGAGCCTAGAGCTGTGGTTCACGGCAATGGATGCCGTCGGCTTCCTGTCCGTCTGGTGCACTATAATCGTTATTCAATGCTCTAGTCTTGACATGGCAGAGCCCACGTGAGCATTGGCATAGTGCAACTAAGGTATAATTTGTAATGAGGTTTCTGTCAACCGGACGTGGAATTCATGTTGCATTGCTGGTGTGTTTTTGACACACTTTATATTTAAGCAAATTTCCAATTCTTCCATAAAACAGGGCTCGGTGGTGTAGTTGGTTATCACGTCAGTCTAACAACCTGTTAGGCACACTGAAGGTCCCGAGTTCAAACCTCGGCTGAGTCAAAGCCGGAGCTCGTATGAGCTTCAAATTCTTTTTTTGCGGATGTGCGGGCTTCCTCGCACGTTCAATGACTTGCGCAGATTGCGTGGGGAAGATTTTTGCCGACACGCACCTATTTGGACACTAAGACTAGAGAGTTTAGCGAGGCCGACCTCAGTATAAAAACATGGACTCGTTCCACTCAAATGCGATGTAATGAAAATGCATTTGGTATATGGCTCCTGATGCTTTAGCTGAATAGACGTATTTGAAGTACCCGTTTTCAAATAGAGCTTGTGTGAGATCTCTTCGATATCAGAGCCGTCGTGTTTATTGCAAAACTACTTTTGTTCAAGTCGCCTAATCGTGAGCAACCATAAGCTGTTGGAATGCATGGGCCTTGATTGTGCTTAGTACTGTATGGCTATGCGATTGGACGACGCACAGCCTACGTCATTCACATGAAGAATGCGTAAAAATAGCGCTCAGGGGCATTCAAAGATTTGCAGAAATCAACTGACCAAGCAAGGGACGCTGACTTCAATGATATAGATTTGAGTAAGGGGTTGACCGGATTACATCAAGTGCAATCGCAAAAGCCACTGTTTCAAGAAGATGTGTATGTTAATGATTGTCGTCGTTCGGACAACACACTTGTGGTCATAGACTCCCGTATGTTACGAGATTTCATGGTGAAGTATCTCCATGGATGAAAATACGAAGCATTTCTTTCTTTATCATCTGATTGCAATATGTTGGAGATTATTCTGCCACGCTGTAGCGGCGCCTCACCATTCCAAGCTCAAGGTATCAGCCCAGGTACCCTTCTTCTCAACCTTGAAGGCGCTCTCTATATTTCCTGAGCCAAGGTCTGCTCCATAGAAATGTGCAAAGCATCCTCGCCCGACCTCTTCCCATTTGAGCTCGGCGTTCTTATCTGAGTGAAGCTGGCCATCGCCATCAGTCCCCGCGGCCAGCACTTCGTACTTGATCTTCAACAGCCATAGCTCTGATGCGTCACCGAAAAACTTGTCGGCAGTGCCGGGTACCTGCTCGGAGGTGGAGAGATGGATGTAGCCGTCGTTCCGGTCGAGGTCTGAGAGTGGGAGACGAGCAGGAAGCGGTGAAGGCGGGGCGCTTGGAAGAATCTTGTACAAGTAGGTGGGCAGGGGCGAAGGCGCTGGCATTGTGCTGACAGTCCGCGTGATGTGGCCGTGACAGCGTTTGCTCACCGGGAGACTTGAGTGACCAAAGCTTGGCTGACGATGGACGTCACAAGAGAAGCCAAATTCATTGCGTTCAGGACGCGGATGCCTGTGTTTTGCTTCTGATTGGCGGGGAGATTACGTGAGGCACGCGAAGGTCCACCCCAACCACGGGTAGAAGATAGCTTTTGGGCGCCACAAATCTGACCCTGAACTGAGCTGGGCAGCTGTCAACATGGACAAACCATTTCTTTTTCCACCCAGCCTGCGCGCCGACCGTACCGTTGCAAGTGGAGAACGCTGCCCGACGCCTGGACGGCCTTGTCGTGTCATCTGGACTGCAGCCACCTGAGTACAAAGGAGACCCGACCATTGGACCACGCGACAAAGACATAGCTGGAGCCGCGAATCAACACCAGCACGTACCCAAGGTTGAGAGGGCTTCCCAACGCTGTCCGAGTCCCTAGAAAAGAGTTGTATTTTAGGCCACCTTTGGGAAGACTCTGCTTTGCTTCTATGCACTTGCGCTAGTCTGCTAGGTTGTGTTGCGCAACTGCTAAGAATGCTCGTGTTGGCGCAAACGACCGTTTCCTTCACCTACTTTTCAACACAGCATGACGGAGATACAACTTACAGGAGATGAGATACGCCACCTCTCTGAAGAGCTAGGAGATGTGTCGACTCGATGCTGTGTGCGGAGAAGCACCGGGACGCCAACCGTATCGCATGTCACGTTTGAATATCTCAACAAAGGCGCCGCCAACATCATCTTCAAAATCCAGACATGGACTCCAAGTAGCTCTGCGACGACTTTCGCCTTCATCGACGTCATGCGCCAGGGGAAACTGTCTTTCAGAGCCACCAAAATGGACCATCAATATCTAATGCGCCACGTCCTCCGGGTACCCAGAGGTGGTCAAAAACATCTATCGTCCATGGAGATTATTCACGGATATGAACATGCGATCCGACCCCTATTTTTACCAGGCAGATACAAGACCCTCGGCAGTACCACAACATCACGAAACGGTTCGGACACCCCTATTACGGTGCAAGTTAGCCGAGATCTTACCAAGCATCTCATGGACCATGAAGCTGTACTGCTGCTACCAGAAGTCATGACTCACCTCTTTACGAGAGCTGAGAGAGGCACATTCACCAATACCGCGCCAAGGGCGTGTTGGGGCATTCTTCTTCCCAACATGTCACCTACACCTGGACAATCAATAACACTCGAAATCAAGCCCAAATGGCTTGCCCAGTCACCCAATGCGCCCTCTGGAGCTCTTCGCTGCCGTACCTGTGCAATGCAGGTGTCAGTACCAAAGAATAGAGACAGCTATATTTGCCCACTCCAGGTGCTTCATGGGGACTCGAAGACGCTCCGTCCCTGGGCAAATGCAACAGTCAAGCGCCATTTCGGCAGCCGATCACCGTCTCAGACTGTGGTATCAGCCATGGTTGAGGGTATAGTGGCCTATCTTACAGTTGGAGACGGCGTCGAACTGCTGCGACATCTCCTTCAACTACAGAGTACACTTGATCCACGGGGTATCCTCTGCCGACCACAACATGGCTCCGAATTGTTTGATCACAACTTGCGGCTAGCAATGACACTGAGAGATTGTTCGCTTTTCATCAAGATTACCTACAACGCTAGCGGCATGACAGGAATCGAGTCCAAACTCGGCGACCTCGACTTCAAGTCTGCTGAAAAGATTGTCGACTGGGCAGACAAAGAGAAGCAACTGCTGAAAGAAGGAGCATACATGACACCAAACGGGCCATCATGCTGGATTCAGAACGGCCGATGAGTTGTTAATTGTCCAAGACTAGTCTGGTCAAAACAGACAGTCGCAACGCCCTACGAGTCTCGCCTTACAGAATATTCACCTAGAATTCTATCACGCTACAAACGTATCCAATAGAGGAGAAACACCAGAGCATTCTTATTGCTGCATCCAATAGCTCCCAGAAGATGAGCGAGCGAGCCAACCCAAACCTGTGATCATCTATCACAACTACTCCAACCTAAGCGCTATCACGCTACTTTAATCCCGCCTCAAACCGAGTTCTACCGCACTTATCCGTTACGACGGAAGCGCCACCGACGCTCGCCCTTTTTTTCTCCATGCGTACCCCGTCTACGATTCGCGCTCTTTCTCCCATCCCGCATGAACACGCTGACTACAGAAAAAGGGAGGAGGGAGTGGGTTATTGCGAAGACACCCTATAGCATGCAACTGTATCCTTCCCTTCAAGAAGGAAGAAAAAAGCTGTACAATACAAACTCAAACGCGAAAGAACAAAAAAGGGAGGGGCGATACACGACGTCATGCAAGAAGGAGTTATACAAAGCAGACAAACACACACACACACAGAGAGAGAGAGAGTGTGTGTGTGAGAAGTGACAAGGGATATTGTGTGTAAGAAGAGAGAGAGAAATGCTCACTTCCCATGACGAAAGTTAACGAGCAAACCGAGTTTTTTCCCATTCTTGCATGTTTTTTTCTCTTCTTGGTTATTATTGTAATAGAGGCGTAGAGCATTTTGTATTCTAGTATTTGTACTTGTCATAGAAGTATGGAAATTCTTTTAATACACACACACACATACACATACACATTTGATGTCAACCTGGCACAAGCACACGCATTTTCACGAGGGCAATTGCAAAAAGACAGTAAAGAGAGATGGGATGAAGAAAAACACTTTCAATGGCATCGAACCAAGAATGTGAATTTATCAAACAAGAAAAGACGATGCAAATGCATTTTCGCTACTTGGGTATCTATCCGGGGAGCGCCAAATCGCAGTGCAGAAAAAAATATAGATCAAAATCGAAAAAAAAAGGACAAGAACCAAGAGGAATATACAAAAAAAAACAGTTTACATCGCTGCGCGTCCAGAAAAGGATGACCCAAGTCCTGTCTCTCTCTCTCAAC